>ML820286.1:41234-60598 GCA_009831015.1 Picea engelmannii
CTCAGTAGAAGAAACATTGATGGATTTCGGCTATACGTATGCTCCTAACCTCATCCATCAGGGGGCATCTGTTATCACTGAAATTTCGTCTGCACATGGCGACAAGAACTCCACATCATCAAAACAGCAATGAAGTCATTCATTGCACTGAATTAAGTTCACAGCATTCCAGAAGGGTCAAAAACTATACAAAGTAACCAAAAATTGAAGGGCACTTTACAGCAGCTTGGTGCACGCGCATATGCGCGGGACAAAAACGTGTTTTTGGCGCATATGTGCCCCGACGCGCGCCTGTCAACACAAAAAGCCGCGCATCTGCTAATACGGCGCATTAATTGCTTAAGTCGGCCTCCCGACCGCCAATGGACCGGCCCCCAAGATGATTTGACCTTCAGATCAGAGTCGGCTCTGCAAATTCGGCGAATTAATGGCTTAAGTGAACCCTAAACAGGTCCGTGTTTACACCGAAAGTTGGTTACGTGACCGCCTGGAAAATGCTATAAATAGCTGTGGAGACTCATTGTTTTAGCAGAGAATTCAAAGCAGAGTTACGCTGTCCAGATGATTCAGAGCCTAGCCTTTGACAACCAGTCCATCAGCTGTGTAATCCAGAGTTCTCTCGCCACTCATTTCTGTTCTGTTCATTTTGTAAGGAAAGCATTGTGTTGAGGGCCCCGAAGGACCTTCCGCTGGAGGGAGAGGGAACCCCTATCTCTGTCTTCAGCATGTGCTCTGGTTTCGCTAATAGATCAAGCCTTGAAACCATTGATGACTCCCTTGTTTCATATTTGACGTTTTTGTTTATTTTCGAATTGTTATTTGCTTTCAGCTGTTAGTTAGATCGTATTTAAATTTTGTTTTCTGTTAACTCTTTTTGCTCCACAGCATCCTGTTCTTCCTTGCCAAGCCCAACAGGGCATGCTAGTGTTCCCATTTTTGCTCACCCGGCGACGATTCGAGCACGAACACCAAGGTCTTTTATAAGTCTGTAGAAGCTTTTCGTATGACAAGACAAGACTTATTCTTTAATGATTATCTTCATACAAGAGAAGATTCATTCCTGTACTTGCCCATCTATCCTTATGCTTTTCAAGTCTTTACCCTGTCATGATTACTTCCATATAAAACATGATTTCATTCCTATACCTGCCATTTATCCTTTCACCGCAATCTTGTTTCCCCACTTCCAAATTCTAAACATCTCTATACTATTTTCCATCATTATTTTACGTGCCCTTATTCACCTAATTTCGAATCACTATTGGGATTTGAAATGAGCCCTATCAACATATAGTTGTATCCCTCCTTAGTTCTGAATTGTTGTTGAACGATTTCCTGTTGCATTTTTTTTTCCAAAAATGGTGGCTATTCGTTATGAACCAGGTTCAATTCAAGATCTAGAGGCAACACTAGAGTACAATGCTTGTCGAGAGATGTTTCGCAGCCGAGGATGGCATAGGTGCTTTGAAAAATTCCGTGGGCACGATAGTAGCATCTCACTTTTGTTTGCTCAAGGGTTTGATTGTAGGGTTACTGGATTTAGGGATATTGTGATGGAGATTACAGAGCATACTATTGCTGTAGCTACAGGCTTGCCTCAAATTGGCGAAAAATGGTTTAAGAAGCAGAATTTGCCAATATCAGAGAGGAATTGGTTTTTGAAGAAAAAATATCATGATGCAGATTGGTCTAAAGGAGCTCCAAGGGCTTGGATTAAGGAGGAATGGAAGAAACCATTAATTGTCCTCCAATGATATCTGACTTGTGAAGGGTGATACAATCTGACTTTCACCTATCATATCTGCATCTTACAACATTTTGCACAAGGTAAAAAAATGAATTTTCCTTATTTTCTTTGGAGAAGTTTAAAGAAAATGTGTGAAACAGTGAAGAGGTTAGTTGTAAACCCTGAGCATCATTTGTTTCATCATGGGCTAATTAAATTATTAATTGTGACTGAATTAAAAGCCCGTAAAAACACCTGGAATAATTTCATAGCTAGAAATTTGTCTAGTCCTACTGACCCGACCAGAATTAAAAGGTCTCTCTCTCACACTGGTAAAAAGAGGAAGGTCAAAGTGATAGGAGAAGTGTCATCTTTAGAGCTCGAATTCAAGAAAATGACTAGAAGTATGAAATCTAAGAACCCCAATCTTGATAATCCTTCCCCTGATTTCAAATGAAACTCTATATAGATACTGATGATGAGATAGGAGGCTCATCAACCATTGCAGATGTAATAGTAAATTTAAAGAAGGAATTACCTCCATGTTTCTCCCATTCTAGTTCACCTCCAGAGAATCCTACAGGACTGGGTAGTCGCAAGATAATTTCTCCTAAAAAATTCTTTAAGTTAAAGACAAAGAATGCACACTTAAAAGAGAATTTGCATGAATACTGTTAGCGCTCTGTAATTTTCCTAAGGCTATGGAGGCAATCACAGAGGTAACCTAGAACCACTTGGAGTCTTGGATCTAGCCCTCCAAGACTCAGAGAGGGATCTCTCTTTTCGATTTAACTCGGTTTGGAATAGAATAGATATCAGGCTAGCTATGAAAGTATGGGGTTGGGGTTTTTAGATGTTTTTTTTGGGACAGCAAGGAGGGCCATTGGGAAAATGGGGTCTGCGCTTAAATATGTGATTCACTCTCAGATATGGACAAAGTTCTTACACAGGGAAAGGTAACGGAAGTGTTGGATCGAATTAAGTTTGAATGGTGTCGATTAGAGGAAGAACTAGGGGAGGAAAACTGAGCAAATGAGCAGTTAAGAATTCATAAATTGAGTTTTAGAAGAAAACATAAAGATTACCAAAGGATCAGAAGCAGAGTATTCACCAATAAATTCTGCTCTGTTATTATCTTCTGACAATAAGAATTGAAAAACAAGTGGAAAGATGACAGGAAAAATACTTAGCAGAGAAAGAATGCCACCAACACATCCGCACAAGAATCCTGTAAAAAAACATGTCTATTACTAATCAATCATTTCATGATTACAGAAAAGATTTTTTGGAATGGCAACGCCCACTGTCCAGCCCATAGAACCTCACAAGTCGAACCCTCACCTCTCAGCCCGAACCGAAACCCACACAAGTCGAACCCTCTGTTTGTCTTTTACATCTGCATATATGCAAAAGTTCCCTCATCCTTCAAAAGAATCGATCTTTAACTCTTCTTTCTAAAAATAGAAAAGCAGTTACAATCCCCTTGACACATGTCAAGGCTGGTCTCCCAGAAACAAAATCAAATAAATATGTAAATAACAACTAATTTGAGAAAGCTCGACAGGCCTCTCGAATTCTGGGACTGCTGGAAATGAATGGTGAGTTGTTGGGGGATCTTTGCCATAAAATATGGGCCATTTGTCATTTTGCTGGCCTCGGATTCTGGAGATGATATTTTTCTTGTTGGCTTTCTCCTGTAAGCACTGAACTGTAATTCGAATGCCCTGATGGAAAATGCGACTTGTGCTCTGCTAATATCCAGCCCAAGAATCAACTCTCTCTTTCCCAACTAATGCGTCGAAATGCTAGATTTGTGGATTCAGCTCCTGAAAAGTTGGGATGCTCTACCTTGTGGCTTGGCGTTAGAACACTGGATGAATTGACACTTGGAGAGATTTTGAACCTTTGGCATCGTTTAGCAAGTTATCGTGGCTTACTTATGGTGACATTGGGTGCGCATTTTGATGTCCCTCGTTTGAAAACTGCGGTGCATATCCTTCAACCATATGAGGAATCAAAGTTAAATTTTTTCCTGTGATCAATCATATCTGAGATGGAAACCTTTCACCGCATTAGAAGATTTGATAGCCAAAGCCTTCATCTCTATTACTTGCTTAGCTAGATGCCCTACTTTTTGTATCGCAGATAGCGGTCTATACTTTGCATAGGTTGGAAATTTAAGTGCATTGGTCAAAATGATATCCATGGTAGCCATTTCCAGCCCTGCACCATTAACCATGCATCCTATTTCTCCATCCAATCCAATAATGACAACCAAACAATCCAGTGAAACTACACGACAATGCCTCATCATTGTTGTTGCCTCCAGTATTAACTAATGAGCTGCTTCTAACTGCAAATTTATGAATGCCAGTGACATTGATAGACTATTTGGTGCTGACATTATAACCTTGGGAGAAGATGACAGATGCTTTAGCTTCACAACACCTGTCAATGCCAGGAAGAGTTCTCCAAGTAAAGTCACTTGATCTAGCTTTTCTCCTTTCAACAACCTTTCTAAGAAGGACTTGTTCAAATCTAGTATTTCAGCAAGGTCTGAGCACTGCTCATTGCTGTTAAAAACATGCAGGTCTGTGTCATTTTGAAGGAATTGCGACTTAGGCTCCAAAAAATCACCATTGTCAATAACACCATCATCTTTGTCATCATCAGTTATATCCATGTGATCATCTAAGTTAGTGTGTTCCTCTTCATTCTTCTCTTCTTCTGTTTCACTATCCTGCTCTTGCCCAAATTCAATTTCCATCTCTTTTTCTATACCATAATCTATTAAGAGTTATGTATCTGTATCCTGTTTAGATGTGGTATTGTTTCTTTGATGACTAGCAACATCTCTTTCAACAGTAACTGCCTCATCCAATATATCACCTACAAGAAACTTGTTAATGCACAAGTTAATGAAATACACAAAACCTTCAAGAGAGGGCTCCCATTTAACAAGAAGATCATGTTTCCATTTCAATGATCCTGTTTTGTCATTGCAACATTGCTGATCATGATTCTCTAAGGCAGACACTAACCCCCATATGATGCTTTTAATAGCACCCATCAATGCAATAACTCCAACCCATGATCCACAATAAGGCTTACATGCATCTAAAACCTGTGCACATAGCTCATCCCTTCACAATTGTTTGTTAAGGTGCTAATTGACTGATTTGAACAAGTATCTGTCTCAAAGCTGCTTTGTTTCAAATAACCAACTGTATTTCTCACTATAGTTCAAGTCAGCTTGAGCAACTACTAATTGGCCATCAACGATCTCTGCAATAGGATTTATCTCAAGAAGTGTACATTATGTTTCATAGAATAGACCATACATCTATTTACTTGATTTATTGATGTGTCTCTATCAGCAAACCTGGGGGCCAGACCTTCTACAACTTTTGCAGCATCTTCATCTATTGTTCCTCTGCTTCATCAATTTTGGCAATATGAACACCCCCATCAAACCATTTTTAAATGTTCCCAATCCTCGTACATTACAAGCAACGTTCCTTGCAACACACAATACTGGAACAGGGAAACTAGTCTCCGCCTGTGGAGCATAATATGGTGCAAATACTGAAACAACATGGACACGAGGTTGATTTTTATCCTCCCAAACCTTCAGTCGATCATCAATTACCATTGCCATCTTAGGATGGCAGAAGCCATCATGAAACACATTCAGTAAGGACTTTTTAAAACCTGGCTTCATCTGACATCCCAACGTCTTCTTCTTCACATCTGATATCAAGAATTTGGTGCATCTCATCTTCTGTACATGGCTGTGTCGAAATTATGAGTAGGTGGTCCAAGAGATCAATGGGTATACCATGTGGGGGCTTATAATTTGTTCCACGAATTTTTGTGATACCACGATTTGTTGCAACAACCAATATCAGTGCCATGTCATTTTCCAGAGCACGATTCAAAAAAAATGAGAAGCATTCAATGTCAAGCATATGGACTTCATCAATAAAAAGCACACTTGGTACATCCCTCAGACACCTGCACAGTCGCCTTGGCACATAATTACCCTTTATGCATGCGTGCTTCCCTGCAATTGACACCTTGAATCTGGTTCAACACCTGGCATAGGGTTTAAAAGCTGCATTTTATATACTTTTTGACTTTATGTGGGAAATATCCCACATTCATGAGAAGAAAACACAAATGAGTATTGATATATGCCAATAGCTACAATGTATTCCGATGAAGTGAGCCCAAGGCTATCTTTGGAGTTTGGCACTGGTGCAGGCTTGTGTGTTTGCTGTTGGTTTGTGAAATGGTGCTAACTCTCGGTGTTGAGTGCTTGGAGATTGGCCCTCGGCCAATATAACTTTTGGAAAATATTTTTTTAACAATTTATATACAGAACACTCTTTATGCGGATTGAGGGGCCAATTTAAAAATAAAAATAAAAAAAGAGCTACATGCTTTCGGTGGCTAGAGGTACACAAAAAATGGGTTCTAAGCCACCGAAAGATATCACTTTCGGTAGCTAACATAAAATGAAACTCTGCACCTTAACCATCGAAAACAAAAACTCTGGTGTGATAACATTTGAGGTGAAGTGAGAAATTTCTGTCACTTTTACACTGTTGTTGTGCGTCGTGAGCAACAACATAATGCCTGAAGAAGATAGATATTAGTCAGAACACTGACTCCCCTATTATATAGGGTTCCAACAAATATGAGGTATTGGATCGATTGCTTAAAACTGAGAACACTACATTGAAAGGTTACCTTGCTCAATATCGGGCTCAGGAGTCTGATATGTGTGCACAAATAGATAAATTTCGTTCTCAGGCCAATACACTCAGTTTTGAAAATAGGAAGCTTCAGTCAAGACTCAATCACACGTATCAGGAGACTCACATACTTCTAATTGAAAATCGATCCCTTAGGAGGCAACTTCACAGTCCAGAGCAGGAAGCGGAAAATGAGGCTGATGAAGCAGATGAGGCAGAAGTCATTCCAGTTACTACACAGAGTTAGAAATTTTCTCAGTTTTTCCAGGGATTTTTCTTTGCATGAGGACATGCAAAACTTTGGGTTTGGGGGGATGTTAGGACCCAAATTTGATCCATTTTTATGCCTTATATCTTTTCATATGATCTTTCTAACAGTCTTATACCCCTCATTTTGTATAACTTTGGTTTAAACATTGACTTAAATCGATATATAAAGACCCAAAACCTGTCTTTAATAGTTCTCTTGTTTTTAGTTAAGTTTTGAGAGTTTTTAATGCACAATCTCACTTATAATATTATATTATGGATTCCTGTACTAATGTTGATGTTCCAGCACCAGGATGAATGTTTCCAGGATGATCCCTGTATGAGAATCTTCATAAAAAACCAGTGCATGTTCTATTTCAGTTATAAATAAACGACAACTTGTCTTGATGCCACTTCGTGTCATGAGATTAAGGCAGTTAAAAGGAATCATGATATTCTCTCCTACATTGGCGCAATGGTTATACTAGCTCTGTGATGTTGAGCGCATCATTTCTCTCTTGTATTAATGCAAAATATATATTTGATTCCTTATGTAACTGTTACATTAATTATGTTATCTATTCTGGGATATGGGAAGATACCAGAAAGCTAGTATGTAGGGGGGTTTGAAATTCTATATAAGGGAGGATCGAAATGAGAGATGTATGTAGATATGATGGGGAATAACTGATAGATAGAACAGATCATAGAGGAATGTAATCATTTGTTTGTAGATGGAATAGAACAAGAACACATTTCTTATTTTAGTTTTCTGTCTTTGATTAATTCTGAATCTTGTCCATGAGAATGGATTGATAATTGATTATCGATGAAACTTGGATAGGAAGGCCCCCCTGCCCAGGTTTGCAGTGCATCTTCAGTCATAATATATGGATTGCTGTAGATTCTTTCTTTTAGAAAATTTGATTAATTTTTAGCAATTTAATTTCAGTCCTATTCATGATTTGGGGAGTTTTCATTTGCTTACAACAGTTAAGGAGTAATAAGGTTATAGTTAGTAGCTTGAGTGATTTCAATTCAGTTTTCATTTCTTAGCAGAATGTGTTACACATTGGTTCAGTTTATTTGGAATAAGATGTTGAAGTTTTGAAGTTATAGGGATTAATTGCTGGTTTAAGTATCGTTCACATTTGGATCGTCATTTGATTGTAAGAGAATACTTGGTTTAATAGCATAAACTCAAATTAAGTAATTCGGTGAAATCTGAAAGTAATGATCTAGGATATCAAGTTGAGTTAAGATTCTTATCCTGGGAAATCAATGGAATTAGTTGCAGTCATGATTGTAATTATGAATTCATAATTCTCATTATTCTCTAATGATAGCTCAAAGTTGGATGTAATGAAGAAATGATTGAGGAAGGAGTATTGTAGATCATTTTTTACCAAAGGTCAGATTTATAGTTGTAGCAAGGTTATTTCAATTAGACTACTTCAAGTGGATTGTTTCCAAGAATTCCATTAGTAGGAGTATTTTCATTATGAATTAGATAGAGGTGTGAAGATTTGAGATTTCTATGAGCAAGATAAGTTTGACTCCATTCCTATACATATTGTACTAGTTCCTCAAAGTCTACCTTCCCGGGTGGACAATTAAGTGTTGGAATATATGGTATATATCTAGCTCAACATTTTGGTGCTGTTGCCGGGGAGGCACTAAAAAGGATTGGAGAATAGGGATTGTGTTGTGTTTGATTTTAATTGAAGAAATTGTAGAAAAAAACCAACAAAAGTCACTCAGATGGATTCAAGAGTTGTTGAAAGAAGGAGGGTGTTACTTCAGCATCTTTCTAATATTCTGATGGAGCTTGAAGATCTATCTGTAACTCAGGAAGAAAAAGACAAATCACTAGATTTAGCAGACTCCTTCAAGCATGCATGTCTGCCTGCAAAAGAGGTCAAGAGAGTAGAAACTTCATTAGGTATAGAACACGCATTGGAACCAGGAAGTCAAGAGTTTCTTGCATACTTACCTCCTGTGGGTGGTCAAGGATATGAAGATCAGATATCTAAAGGGCTGCAGAGTATGGATATTGATAGTATTAAAACTCAAGAGCACCAAGGTATGCAATAATTTATAGAAAATTGGTTTCAATCTATTATGAGGCCTCCTGAAAGATTCCTTCTTCAGGTTCTCTTAGATCTGGCAATAAACATCTTGTTGGTTCCTCATATCCATTCAGCAGTTCAGGTACAATTCTTTTATTTGGACATGAGGTTACTTTCTATCTTTATGCGTGAATGGTTGCTCTGGAAATCAACATTTACTTGAAGGAAGATTTGTCTTGTTTTCAAGTAGGTAGGAATAAAATGCTGCAAATAGTCAGTAAAAATGCAGCAATACTTTTTTTTACCTTTGCAAGAATAAGCAATCATTTGGTTCGAAAAATCTGTTCTTCTATAGAGTTCAGATTAAAAAAATTCTCTGCATCATTATTTCGGTACCAAAGCTGGACATCAACAGTCCACATAGTTTGTGGGAGGATAACTTCAGCAATCAATCAACAACTTCTTGGAGGACATAGTCACCATCTGATCTTGATCTGCACATTTGGTATAGGTACAACAACAATATTGAGGTATGCATTTTTAAAACTCTTAATTTGACTAAATACGAGAAGAAAATTATGGACAAGTACAACCCTGTATCTGAATTATGCTAAGTTTATCTAAATCTTCCTCATTTTGGTTATCCTTGATTGACAAACCTCTGTTTCTCATTTGACATTTTGAATCCTTTCAGTGATTTGAAATGATCCCTTTAATGGTATGCCAAGGTCTTTTATAAGTCTGTAGAATCTTTTCGTATGACAAGACAAGACTTATTCTTTAATGATTATCTTCATACAAGATAAGATTCATTCCTGTACTTGCCCATATATCCTTATGCTTTTCAAGTCTTTACCCTGTCATGATTACTTCCATATAAAACATGATTTCATTCCTGTACCTTCCATTTATCCTTTCACCGCAATCTTGTTTCCCCACTTCCAAATTCTAAACATCTGTATACTATTTTCCATCATTATTTTACGCGCCTTTATTCACCTAATTTCGAATCACTATTGGGATTTGAAATGAGCCCTATGAACATATCGTTGTATCCCTCCTTGGTTCTGAATGGTTGTTGAACGATTTCCTGTTGCATTTTGTTTTTCCAAAAATGGTGGCTATTCGTTATGAACCAGGTTCAATTCAAGATCTAGAGGAAACACCAGAGTACAATGCTTGTCGAGAGATGTTTTGCAGCCGAGGATGGCATAGGTGCTTTGAAAAATTCCATGGGCACGATAGTAGCATATCACTTTTTTTTTCTCAAGGGTTTGATCGCAGGGTTACTTGATTTAGGGATATTATGATGGAGATTACAAAGAAGACTATTGCTGCAGCTACAGGCTTGCCTCAAATTGGTGAAAAATGGTTTAAGAAGCAGAATTTGCCAATATCAGAGAGGAATTGGTTTTTGAAGAAAAAGTATCATGATGCAGATTGGTCTAAAGGATTTCCAAGGGCTTGGCTTAAGGAGGAATGGAAGAAACCATTAATTGTCCTCCAGTGATATCTGACTTGTGAAGGGTGATACAATCTGACTTTCACCTATCATATCCGCATCTTACAACATTTTGCACAATGTAAGGAAATGAATTTTCCTTATTTTCTTTGGAGGAGTTTAAAGAAAATGTTTGAAACAGTGAAGAGGTAAGTTGTAAACCCTAAGCATCATTTGTTTCATCATGGGCTAATTAAATTATTAACTGTGACTGAATTAAAAGCCCGTAAAAACACCTGAAATAATTTCATAGCTGGAAATTTGTCTAGTCCTACTGACCCGACCATAATTAAAAGGTCTCTCTCTCACGCTGGTAAAAAGAGGAAGGTCAAAGTGATAGGAGAAGTGTCATCTTTAGAGCCAGAATTCAAGAAAATGACTAGAAGTATGACATCTAAGAACCCCAATCTTGATAATCCTTCCCATGAATTTCAAATGAAACTCTATATAGATACTAATGATGAGATAGAAGGAGGCTCATCGGCCATTGCAAATGTCCTAGTAAATTTAAAGAAGGAATTACCTCCACATTTCTCCCAATCTCTTTCACCTCCACAGAATCCTACAAGACTGGGTAGTCCCAAGATAATTTCTCCTAAAAAATTCTTTAAGTTAAAGACAAAGAATGCACACTTAAAAGAGAATTTGCATGAATATGAGGTATTGGATCGATTGCTTAAAACTGAGAACACTACATTGAAAGGTTACCTTGCTCAATCTTGGCCTCAGGAGTCTGATATGTGTGCACAAATAGATAAATTTCATTCTCAGGCCAGTACACTCAGTTTTGAAAATAGGAAGATTCATTCAAGACTCAATCGCAGGTATCAGGAGACTCGCATACTTCTAATTGAAAATCGATCCCTTAGGAAGCAACTTCACAGTCCAGGGCAAGAAGAAGAAAATGAGGCCGATGAAGCAGATGAGGCAGAAGTCATTCCAGATACTACACAGAGTTAGAAATTTTCTAAGTTTTTCGAGGGACTTTTATTTGCATGAGGACATGCAAAACTTTGGGTTTGGGGGGATGTTAGGACCCAAATTTGATCCATTTTTATGCCTTATATCTTTTCATATGATCTTTCTAACAATCTTATACCCCTCATTTTGTATAACTTTGGTTTAAACATTGACTTAAATCGATATCTAAAGACCCAAAACTTGTCTTTAATAGTTCTCTTGTTTTTAGTTAAGTTTTGAGAGTTTTTAATGCACAATCTCACTTATAATATTACATTATGGATTCCTGTACTAATGTTGATGTTCCAACACCAGGATGAATGTTTCAAGGATGATCCCTCTATGAGAATCTTCGTAAACAACCAGCGCATGCTCTATTTCAGTTATAAATAAATGACAACTTGTCTTTATGACACTTCGTGTCATGAGATTAAGGCAGTGAAAAGGCATCACAATATTCTCCCCTACATTGGCGCAATGGTTATACTAGCTCTGTGATGTTGAGTGCATCATTTCTCTCTTGTATTAATGAAAAATATATATTCGATTCCTTATGTAATTGTTACATTAAATATGTTATCTATTCTGGGATATGGGAAGATACCAGAAAGCTAGTATGTAGGGGGGTTCAAAATTCTATATAAGGGAGGATCAAAATGAGAGATGTATGTAGATATGATGGGGAATAGATGATAGATAGAACAGAGCATAGAGGAATGTAATCATTTGTTTGTAGATGGAATAGAACAAGAACACATTTCTTATTTTAGTTTTCTGTCTTTGATTAATTCTGAAGCTTGTCCATGAGAATGGATTGATAATTGATTATCGATGAAAATTGGATAGGAAGGCCCCCCTGCCCAGGTTTGCAGTGCATCTTCAGTCATAATATATGGATTGCTTTAGATTCTTTCTTTTAGAAATTTTGATTAATTTCTAGCAATTTAATTTCAGTCCTGTTCATGATTTCGGGAGTTTTCATTTGCTTACAATAGTCAAGGAGTAATAAGGTTATAGTTAGTAGCTTGAGTGATTTCAATTCAGTTTTCATTTCTTAGCAGAATGTGTTACACATTGGTTCAATTTGTTTGGAATAAGATGTTGAAGTTTTGAAGTTATAGGGATTGATTGCTGGTTTAATTATCGTTCACAGTTGGATCGTCATTTGATTTTAAGAGAATACTTGGTTTAATAGCATAAACTCAAATTAAGTGATTCGATGAAATATGAAAGTAATGATCTAGGATATTAGGTTGAGTTAAGATTCTTATCCTGAGAAATCAATGGAATTAGTTGCAGTCATGATTGTAATTATGAATTCATAATTCTCAGTATTCTCTAATGATAGCTCAAAGTTGGATGTAATGAAGAAATGATTGAGGAAGGAGTATTGTGGATCATTTTTTACCAAAGGTCAGATTTATAGTTGTAGCAAGGTTATTTATATTAGACTACTTCAAGTGGATTGTTTCCAAGAATTTCATTAGTAGGAGTATTTTCATTATGAATTAGATAGAGGTGTGAAGATTTTAGATTTCTATGAGCAAGATAAGTTTGACTCCATTCCTGTACATATTGTACTGGTTCCTCAAACTCTACCTTCCCGGGTTGACAATTAAGTGTTGGAATATATGGTATATATCTAGCTCAACAATCGCAAGGATCAGAAAGTAGGATGAATGATTGATATCAGGAATATTAATTAATTGACGATGAAAAAAAAATTGCGTAATCTATTTTTCGTCTACAATTTTTTTCCATTTGCTCACAAATTTTTAATAAGTTTGCAAAATCATTTTTTTTTTCTTGAAAACATAATAGAAAAAATAAATACATAAATAAAAAATTGTGCATCCTTCTCTCTGCAAATCAAAACAATAAAACAACAAGTACATTAGAAAATAAAAAATAAAAAAATATATATATGTATATATATATAATAATAATAATAATATAAATGAATAAGAAGGTCTGCAACTTATGCAAGATAAGAGTTGGGTTTTTCCATGCTTAAACTCCTAGCTGAAACAATGTCACGACCGCACTCTTCTTATTTTTAACTTTCATCCTGGTTTATTTTTGGTTTGCGTGGCAGCAACACCATGTTTTTGCCTTCGTCCCTTATCATGTAGATGCCTGGAAATAACCCTACAAACAAAAAAATAGTAGTCATATTGATCGCAACAGCAAGGAATATATCTCTATCTGGTGGTACACTATAAAGATATAGATATCCTTGTCCCAGATCAACCTATCTTTGAAACAATGGCCAAGATCTGATCTCTACGGTCTGCTATCAACGAAAGAATCTGGTATGGTCCCTTCCCCTCCAACAATGAATGAATGCCTGTATGTTTGGTTCTCCCCTCATATGGTTCGACCCCTGGTTCCTAGCTTCACTATACATAACTAAAGAAGCCATCTCTACCCCTACCTACCTTACCTAGTCCATCTACAAAAGAACCTACCTTCTCAGATCTCTCCCATGCATGTCGATTCCTATCTTTCCATTTGTATCTTTCAGCCGATGAATTTTAAATTCACAAAATCCACTGCATAAGCTTCGATCGAACAAATAAAAAACATAAGCAATTTGCAATTTCACGTGAGCCAAGATCCAAATCTGTTATATCAAGCCAAATAGACAATCATAATATTTGCTAAAAGTTTTGAATGATCGTAATCATTTAAGACAATTTCTATGATCAATATTTATCTCCTCGTATCTTCGATATGGGATCCACTTGTGTGTTCAACTGAACAAAAATATTTTTCTGCCGGAGGTTGCAAGACTAAATTCCATTTATCGTTTGATTGTGTATCAGTTTGATTTGCAACAATATTCTTGCCAATCCATTTCTTCCATATTTAACGATGATTTTCATTTATTTTATTGGCGATATTATTTCCAAACTGTTAGCCTCCATGTTATATCTAAAATTAGGTTTGCGACTCTCCCAAAAATTGAGGCGATATTCTACCCATAAGTCTCTGAGTGTGTTTCTAACAAATGCGCGTTCTCAACAAGGATTTCGATCGGAAATATGGTTACGAGTTTTTCAAGGAAGGCTATGTGCTTCGTCATGACTGCGTCTTGGTTTACACACAAGTAGGAGCAGGGATGATCATGGTATTTGATCCATGCTTTCCTAGACCTCTTACCAACAAATTTCCTCTGCAAACGGGTTTTAACAATAGCCAAGCATTCAAAAATCCTGCATTCAACCCATGGAATTTCACTGATAGTGCTTCACCAAAGATTGGTCTTGCAATACAGAGGGAAAGAATAGTTCAGTTTCAATTCTCCGACTTTGCACAATAATTCCATCTTCTGGAAATTGAAGCCATTAAAAAAAAAAAACTATCAATAGGCTCCACAGCTCTGAAGACGATTTGCTGTAGATTTGGCGTGGATCATTGGCCCTATTGGAAGATCAAAATCATTGAACGAGCAATTGAAAATATGGAACAAAATCTTGCCTCTTATAATGGGCAAAGAGTCGAAAGAATCCAGAGCCAAATTGAAAATCTTAAGAAGGAACGTGCTGAGATCTATAGGGGTTGTGCCATGCAACCAAATTGATTTAAATTAAGCATTCCTCATTTCCTAATCATTTCTGCCATGAATATTTTGACCAAGACTTTCATCTGTCAACGACAAACCACGACCATAATTCTTCCTTAAATATATTTTGTAGTAAAAATATTTGTAGACATTTATATTCTTAAATTTTAAAAAGCTTCTATTAAAAAAAACAAAACATTATACAACCATGAAAAGAAAGAAAACATTATAAAAATAAAAAACACTTAAAACTTAAAAATAAAAACAACAAAAACAAATAAAATTGCAAATGGACGTTTTCATCATTCCTGAAAACAATAATCTCCAAACATGTTTTTTATGCTTTACGATGATTTTTTGTCTCAAATCACTTCAATCTGCAATAGGATGAAACAAGCACACAATGGAAACATGTACAACACATATTTTATTTTATCGCATTCCTACTTCTTTCTGCATGATGTGTTTTTTTTCGAACTTCTCACAAGTTTTCTTGTAGGATTAGTACTCATATTTTTCAGGTTCAGAAATGATCACATTTTTCTTTTGAAGTGATTTTCAAGAATCACAAAACTTTTGAAAAAACAAAACACGCTTTTTTGACTGCTTGAAGGAGTTTTTACTCATCATAAACATCATATGTTTTCCATTACACCAAACCCATATCATAAACATAATGATGTTTGCTGTCACACCAAACCCATATCATAAACACCTTGTTGCGTCATAAATTCTTTCCTCACATTTCTCCTTCAAAGCATATTAGTCATCCTTGTGTTGAAGCCCATATTCCATTTCCTTATCTGTCATGACTTCACAGAGGCCTATCTTATGAGTTACATACATTTCTTTATCTTTTCAGTTCATCTTTTGCCTTATGAATAAAACCATTCAGTTCCTTTCCATGACTACATTGCATTGTTTTCCTCGCCACACAAACTTGTTTCTACTGAGATCCTTTCCTATGGTCCTACCAATATTTTTGTAAAAAATCGCGTTGACTGATGTGGGATTCCTTAAGGCCCACCTTTCCACAAGTCTTGCCCCATCAACCTCAACACCTTATCTGGGATATAGACTAGAGTTCCTTTTGAGTACCTGGAGGCTTGCATGCCTTAATGGCAAGTTCTCTCGTTGACAATCATGGGAATACATCACTGTCCCTTGATTGTCAAATCTTGCAAGTGGCTCGACATCAACTCATCCATTCATACTTCGCAAGATGTACTCGGGTACCTTGGCACTCATTGACATCAATGGTGATTTTGCCTCTCATTGGTTAACGACATTCATCAATGGACGATAATCCAATGACTTCTTTTCATTCTCGACATCGACACATTCATTCGCATGACTAGAATTGTACTATCGAGTTTAGCAGCAGGTGAAGACTATACACTTTTTCATGACTCCATCAACAGTTGCAACAATATTTTTCAGCTATATGAGAGTACCACAGTTCCACTTTCATACTTCCTCTTTTCCATGATTCATCAACAACAGTTCAGATTCCTCCACTTCACATTCTCTGTTCCAGCAATTTCAGCTACAACATTGGCAATTACATTTTCATGATTCTGCAGCAGTGACATCTTCCATGCTCTAACAACCGCATCAGCCATATTCCTATTGCATAGTTCATCAACATTTTGGGTAAGTAGAAGTATGTTATTTTCTAAACTTTAATAATGTAATTCCTCAACTAATAGCAATGAATAATTTGGAAAATTCCCTTATCAAGCCCCATTTCCTTTTCACTTCTATGACCCATGCCAAGTTGCATGCAGACATGCAACCAAATCAGTTGGGGGGTAGGGGAATTTATTCAATATCATCACTCCATTTTTACACTACCATCATTCCATTTTTCGTCTCATTTACCATTTACCAACATTTATTTTCCAACGATACTCTGTTGCACTTTGCTTCATAAGCATTGATATACATATTGGCATGATTCACAAATATGAAAATGGGTTTTCTTATACTCAATGATGTTTCCTTATGCACATTGATAGCTTATATTTTCTAGTAGGTATATGGGTAAATTATTATCATAACAACAAGAGAAAAAATAACGAAATGAATGTTGTTAACACAAGAACCAACATTCTTTATATTCATGATTTTCACACAAGAACCAACCATAAGAAAATTTCAGTTGTTACTCATGTAAATCCCATCCCAGAAACATTCATTATCATTACTCAAAGCCAAAATTCAGATGCCAAAATTTCTTGAGAAGATCCATGCACAGTTGCATGCGGACATGCAACAAATTCAGTTNTGTCATATTTTCATCCACCTTTTCCTTCATCATTCTTCACATTTCATCTCCCCATTAAAATTTCATGATATCATTTTCATAAATATATTTGGGTTTCATATTATTATTTTCCACTTTATTCATTTTAGTATTAAAAAGGAATTTGTGATTAAATATTAGAAAATCGACATGTTTTCATATATGTCTAAAAAATGTGAGCTTTGTAATGTGTAGGAATATGTGAAGGATTAATTCAAAAATACTTCTTGAATACTTCCTCCACCATTTCAATATTTGAGGAGATAATTCAAGCCTATTTCAAGGAAAAGATCATGGGGAATGGATAAGATATATTATCCAAGATGTATGAGAGATATGTGTGAGGATTTGAAGGGATCATATTTTGTAATAATGGGAAATTGGTTGAGAGAAAAGTGGATCTGTAATTATGAAATTCTTATCTTCTTTTCAAATCTCTCATGTATAAAAGAGAGTGCTCTCTCTTCATGAGGGAGTAGTCATTAGGATGAGAAAGTAATAAGTCTGGAATGAATCTTAGAAAGTTGGATTAGTCTTAGATTTTTATGTAGAGTCTGGGTTTTGTAATTTTGGAGAAAGAGATTCTTAGTTTGATTCATGCTTTCATTATTGTTTCATGATTTGTCATTTGATTCTTGTAATGTAATTTGAGATAGCTTCATTGGTGCGAGCTCACATTTATGGTGTTTTTCATTAAACTCTTCACATGTTGTATTTATTTTCCTTCATGTAATTTTCCATTCCTAGATTAATTTGATTTCAGCAATTTGATTTCGACAGTGTGTTAGATTAGATTAATTCCACTTCGATCCTGCATATATTGTGCATGTTCTTCGTAAGTTTATGAACCTCAGATTGAAAAATTAAATGGTTGGGCAAGTACTACAACACAATTAATACAACATTAGTTCGACTCAACATTTTAGTGTCGTTCATTTGAACAAAACAACTGTCATTCCCTTTTTTACGATTGTTGTTCCCTTTGTAGGTAGTGTCGTTCATTTGAACGGAAAATATGTCATTCCCTTTGTTACGATTGTTGTTCCCTTTGCAGGTAGTATCGTTCATTTGAACAAAACAAATGCATGTCAAAGATAGCATAGGTTGCATCTTTGGAGGATGAGGTATTGAAAACGGAAGGTAAGAGCCTACGTAGGCAACAAGTAAAATGCCTGTGCCAACACCTACTTTTAGCTGATGCATAGAGGTTGTTTTTAGGACATATTTAGATCCCAATAGTCTTGTCGAAGATATCAGAGTAGTGAGTCTTACACTCCCATTGTACTTCTACCTGAGTTTTGAATATCTTAAAGTTTTTTCTTGAGCTATGAAGATTTCATCTCCAGCTGTAGGCGTCACTAGCTTCTTGAAGATACATATTGTACTTATATATCTTCGACTGATTTTGAGATGTATATCCACTATGTATTGCTCGCGGATACACTTTATATAGTTATATGACATGGATATGTAGTGTATTTGATTGGAAGCCATGATTTAGTTCATCCCAAGCATGGGTATGCCCGCCTCAGAGAGACAATTGTTTTTTTACATATCACACCTCCCAAACTCTGGTCCTAGGTGTTGGACACACCTACCACACTTAGAGGGGGGGTGAATGAGTGTGGGGATCTTTTTCCAAAATTTCCCTCTTACACAAAACTCATTAGTTAGCATTCAACATTTACTCATTACTCATTGCTGTCATTAATAATCAATTAGATGTGAATTCATATCAGCAACATATATCAACAATATATCATCAAAAAATCATCTCCACAAGGAACACAAGGAACACAAGGAACACAAGATGTATGTACATTTTTTCTTTTTATTATGGACTTCAATCCGGGGGTTTTTCAGCAACAATTGAATAGAGTAAAACTCTACAAGATCACCAGCTCTATATGCAAGACTTAGCTTACATTCTCAGCACCAACTGAGATGAGGCAACAATCCTCAACAGATATCAATCTGTACCATGAACAAGAGCATCAACCATGCACCAAACTGTGCCAAACAACTTGTAATCAACCTGTACCATAAACAAGTGCATCCAACCATGTACCAAGTATATACCAATCATGTCTCAACTACTCATCAACAATGACTCATCAATATGTACCAACATAATCAACTATACACCTCATGTATGTGCCAACTCATCAACTGCTTGTCTCAACCATGACTAGTTTTGGATTAGTCAACAACCCTAACTTGAAATAATCATAA
>ML820286.1:87006-98316 GCA_009831015.1 Picea engelmannii
TACTTTAAATCTGTTTAAATCTGGTGAGAAATTGTTAAATTCATATATTCTAGTGATTATTTTTGTATAATCCTAGTACTTCAAGATAAATAAAACCATATTAAATCAATCAAAAGAAAATTGATATTTCTACCCTAAATCCATCCTTCTATCGAGTAAAACTTAATACAAGGCCAATATTCTTATTCAACGAATTTGGGGATACATGTTTCAAGGCAAATTGATATTTCTCAACACTAAAGCCGTCCTTCTATCTTCTATCCAGTAAAACTTAATACAATGCCAACATTCTTTGTCAACGAATTTGGTTAAATAATCAAAGGCAAATTGATATTTCTCAGCACTAAATCCGTTCTTCTATCTTCTATCCAGTAAAACTTAATACAACGCCAATATTCTTCGTCAATGAATTTGGTGGGGATACATGTTAACTTAATACAACGCCAATATTTTTCGTCAACGAATTTGGTGGGGATACATGTTTGATGAAGTTCTAGTTGATGCCCTTATCATGTGGGGAAGAAGTTAAAATGTTATAATTTAAAATTGTGTTGGAAAGTGGAAGAATGTGAAATGTAGAAATTGAAAAATCCATAACTACACTTGAAATGTTGGAGGGGATTTATTTCTTTTCAAAGCATTTTGTATCAAATTGAAGAGTGTTGCATTTTTAGAAAATTATAGTTTCTAGATAAAAACAGAGCTATTCAAGATAATAGATTTGTAAAAGCTAAGCTATTTTTTTTTTAATGACAAAACATTTTCTTCCTTATGATGGAATGTTAATAATAATCATCAATTCACATAGATGTTGATGCAGGAGCATCCATCATAGGCCAAAGATTGAAAATAATTGACCTCTAACAGGTCTTGAAGTTGACTAAAGGGAGTGGATTCCCTTAATTAAAGGAGGTTGGACTCTTGTAACTTCCCACAATTATGCATGACTCATAATTGATTACGTTGAAGATAGAGTCAATATGGAGGTTAAGATTTTTAGACTTGGATTTGATATTTGGTAAAAATAGACAATTTGACCCCATCCTTAGAAGTTAGTGGATCAAGATCAATCGTCCTTATTGTGCATATAACCACCATTTGAGTTTCTAATCAAGGCCAGAATAATGTAAGAGTTTGTAGGTTGGAGCAGTGAATAGGAATGGGGAGATGAAGTGTGGAATTGCTATGTAACAAAGATTGGTAATGGAGTTATTGTGTTAAGCCTCCCCTCACTGTGTGTCTTTGCTGGTTCAATTTTCTTGTTCATTGGTCATGCATGTGTGTGAATCTATGAATAATAGGATTGTAAATTAAACCCGTGCGATTGTGAATTATCTTTTCTTTACACATATATAGGTAAATAATTGAAGGGTTCAATGAAGTCAACTATGGGTGAGAGTCAACCTAAGTTTATTTGTGACCAGATCGAGTCATTGTAAATAGAGGACATGGTGGTCCAATCTAAATTCGAAAGGAACAATATCGAAAGGAGGATATCCATGAAGGAATTCACTCTTTGGAATAAGGTGGCTTAAGTCCTTTTGACAATACATTGTAAAATCGAAGATTGGAATAACCAAGGGTTGTAGCATTGATCAAATAAGAAGGATTGTTGAAATTTTTTTTTCCGCAAGTATTAGTGTGATCTAGGTGGATATTGGTGGCCATCCACCTTTTCCAACTCGCTCAAAACAATTTTCTCGCAATTTTGGCAATTTACCATTTTTAGCAGTTTTTAACTTCCGAGGCCATTTTGAGGGCCTAAATGAAGGTTTTTCGAGATAAATATTCTCAATAATAGCCAAAGTGTTTTATAGATCCCCCAAAATGAATCTCCTCGACGATACCTTTCCAACAGGCTATCGTGCGCCTAAAACGGAGATCATATGAGAAAGTTACGACCCCAGGAAGTTGATGTACTAACTTACCCAAACGGGGCCCACATGACTTTTGGCGCTTCATCTCCTAGGGTTATGTTTTTGGATGTCTAGGGTTTTTGAAATTCATGTTTATTGTAAAAATGCCTTAAGAGCCTCATTGTAACCATCTTCTTGCGAATTCAAGTAGCCGTCACATCTCTTCTCAGAGATAAAGTGCCACCATTCTAGCGAATCTTTCACTCTGTATTTTTATAATCTCTGTACATTTATTTCATTAATAGAAATCATGTATTACTATATATTTGTGTTTATGGTTTCATCTATGATACATTTTTGTTATATTATTGGATATCCATGACATCTATGTGTGTTTCTTTATTATATCTCCACTCTCATTTTGTGCCGAAAATAATCCAGATCAGTGGTATCAGAGCAGACTGCTCTTGATTGCTTTTCAGTGCATGTCCCTGATGAGGTTTGAGTATATAAATTTGGGTCTCACGCTTGTCTCTATTGAATACAATCACTCTCGCACGCCCAAGAATCCCTCCATGGAAAAAGAAAAGAAAAATGGCGAAGCAGGCGATTCTGTTAATCTGTTGCTTGAGCAAGATCTCACGTGATAGAGGGACAAAATGATGGAGAATTTTTCCCACATCCTTCAACGTCTTCCGATAGGAACAGACACATCTTCATCAAACAACCACTTTATAAGAACCTCTCCTTTCAAGGTACAGGTTAATTTTGATATTCCCGTATTTGAAGGTGAGATAGATGCAGATGCCCTAGACACATGGTTAAATCTGCTAGAAGGTTATTTCTTTGTTCATAATTTTTCCGATAGGGAAAATATCACCTTCACACTCCTTAAAGCTCTCCACTATGTCAAACATTGGTGTGAAACTTACTGGGAGCAAGCTTCCACAAAGAAGTGTGGAATATATGGGGTCGAGCCCAATTGGGATTTTTTTGTGGATGCAATAAAGGAACAATATTACCCTATTGACATCATCTATTGACCGACACCAATCCAAAACCCTAGAGATTTGTAACGACGCATCCATCACTGCATGCTATGACACCAACATTCTAAGGCTACAGACTAAGCTCTATAGGTAAAGGCCTCACGATATCACTGCGCATCCAGGATGAGTCCGAAAGAGGGGGGGAAACCCCCCTTGTACAACGATATCACTGCCAATGATAGGAAGGGAACCCATGCCAAATGACCTACATTTGAGCCACCACCGCACCTACATGATCAAATTTTCGTCCAAGAACAGGGGCTCAGGAAAGAAGTGGACGTAGAACCCAGTACGTCTCATGCAAAATCTTCTAGAGGATGGGAACCATGAAAGTGTATACCACAAATGGACAAACCCCCACACTATCACATTAAATCAACACGGGTAGAGGAGAAACCCCAGTTTATGATGGATAATTCTCTGATCAGTAAATTTTTAGGCCTATGGCCAACCGAACGCGATCTCACACACTGGATCAAGGACTGGTGGAACCCAAAAGGAGTCTATGAAGTTCATCTTAGCTCCAAGGGTTTCTTCACAATAATCCTGTACAACCTCGAAGGCAAGGAAAAAAATATTTGACAATGGACTGTACTTGTAAAACTCGACGGGACTATTTCTGTGATTTTTGACAGGCAAATTCATCCCAGAGAAGGAGGAATTCACAAGAGCGCCAATATGGATTCATCTATACTCATTACCCCAGGAATTATGGCTGGAAGAAATACTCATGGGTATCGGGAACACAGTGGGGCGATATGTAAAGGCATCGGAGGCTACAAAGATGAGAAAGTATACCTCATATGCTCGTATCTGTATCTACAAGGACATCTCAAAGGCTATGCCAGGATCAATTATGCTAGAATATCAGGACGACGACTGGAACTAAACAATTGATTACGAACACATCCCCTTTCGCTGCAGGAAGTGCCACGAGCATGTCCACCTCTTCAAAGACTGCCCTCTGAATGCTCCAAGCACCAAGGCTAGTGACAGCAAGCAAAAGGACGACTTCACCAATTTCATAGGTAGGCAAAAAAATCCACCAAGAAATCAGAACCAGAGTACGACTCCAAAGATCCCAACCAAAAATTCCTATGAAGTTTTGAATCAGCTGCTAGAAGAGGAGGAAATACAAAACCATCACCAAGCAAAAATACAGGCAAAGGGTAAAAGTCCTGAGGAACCCAACCTGACTCAAGCCAAATAAACATCCCAAGCAACTCAAACAAGTACAGATGGAGACACCACCATGCAGATGGATGAAACTGATCTGGCGGACATAGATCTAGAAAAGCTGGAGGAAGCTCTCAACCAAAAAGACCTGCAACACATCTCTGTGGATCAACTCCGTAAAGTCCATAAAGTGTTCAAAAACTCCACAGCAGGATCTACGGCCAGACTGGGCATAACTGTTGACCCAGGAACAGAACCCAAGAGAGAAGCCAAGGAAAACAAAAGAAGGGGACACAAAACAACCCACCATCTTATCAAAGAAGCTAGAAACCTGATGATAAACTTAGGCTAGATACATAGGTTATCGGAGGGATACCTCCATCCCCCGCTACCTTCTTTATGATGAAGACAATTACTTGGAATATCAGAGGGATTAATGGTAGATCCAAGCAGAGGATCCTCCGAGATTGTATTAAAGCTGAAAACCCAGATGTCCTACTCCTGCAAGAAACTAAATGTGCAGGTCAGGAAGCTAAAAATATCTTCCGACGAAGCTGGAAAGGGTGTGATTTCTTTCATCAAGATTCAGTGGAAGCTTCCGAAGGATTGGCCATTCTCTAGAATACACACACTGTCACTCTACAACAACCCTTCTCCATGACAGGTACACTCACGGCTTATTTCACGGTAATAGGATCTACCAAGGAAGGAGCCATCACAAATGTTTATGGACCGTAGACCACACAAGAAAAGGAAATCTTCATACAAAAAATACAGCATGTCAAAACTATACTGCATACGCCCAACTGGATCATGGGCGGAAACTTCAATATGATCCTGATGCTGGAAGAGAAAACTGGAGGAACCAAACGACTAGAGCAGGATAGCGGTAAGTTCAAAACCCTAATAGAGCAGTTAAATATGGTAGACATGGAAACCCGAAATGGAATCTTCACTTGGTCCAATCGAAGATCAGGACACCAACATGTAGCCTACAGATTAGACCGCTTCCTGGTAGCTGAAACCCTTCTTGAGGGCGATCCGGCAATGGAAGAAAATATAATGCCAAATTAGGGTCAGACCACTGGCCTATTGTCTTTTGTCTGGATCATGGAATTATTCCCAGACCCAAACCCTTCCACTTTGAAAATTTCTGGCTCTCCCACCCAGACTTCCACCAGTTGGCACATACTTGGTGGATCCAGGATGAAGTGGAACATGGCACTCACATGTACAAATTCCAGCAGTGCCTCAAGAACTTCAAGCAACAACTGAAGAGCTGGAACAAATCCACTTTTGGAAACATTTTCCAAAGGAAGAAGGAAATTGAACATAGGCTCGAAGACCTGCAAAGAACCTTCATCTTAGGAAGCATAACTCCAGATCTAGTGAAGGAAGAAGAGCAAATCCAAGCAGAAATGGAGGAACGGAGAAAGCAAGAAGAAATCCTTTGGAGAAAGAAATCCAGAGTTCAATGGCTCAAAGAGGGTGAGCGAAACACAAAATTATTCCATAGAGTAATGATACACTACAGATACATCAACCACATTACTTAATTGGAGGATGCTCAAGGCATCCCTATAAGAGATCATGACCAAATAGTGGAGGAACTCAACTCCTACTATAAATATCTTCTTACGGAGACCATCGCGAACAGGAAAGAAGCAATCTAAAAAATAATGAATCACATACCCTCACTGGTCACCCCTGAGTAGAACAAAGCACTCCTAAGGCCCATCACTCAAGCCGAAGTGGACCTAGCAGTAAAGGAAATTCCCCCAGGAAAAGCACCAAGCCTGGATGGCTTGACAACGAACTTCTTCCATCACTGCTGGGATATGATCAAGGAAGAGGTCTGGCTGGTGGTAGAAGAATTGTGAACAGCTGGCCAAGTACTCTCTGCACTTAACGCAACTTTTCTCATGCTCATCCCCAAGGAGGAGCGTGTTACTCATCCCAGGCAGTTCAGACCAATATCTTTATGCAATGTCAATTGTAAAATAATCACAAAGGTCATTGCCACTTGCCTTAAGCCACTCTTACCTTTTATTATCTCCAAAGAGCAAGCTGGCTTTGTGGAAGGGCGACAAATCATGGACAACATTATTCTGGCGAATGAGGTGATCCACTCTTTGAAAATGAGCAAGACACCAGGTATGCTTATTAAATTTGATCTCTCAAAATATTTTGATAGGGTAAGTTGGCAATACCTGTGCTCCATGCTGGAGTCCTTTGGTTTTGATAAAATCTAGGTCAATTGGGTTCTCAAGCTCACCTCCTCAGCCTTTTTCTCCATCCTAGTCAATGGGATACCATCCCAGCCCTTCCAGTCCACCAGGGGAATCAGACAGGGTGACCCTCTCTCTCCCTTCCTCTTTGTGCTCATGGCAGAAGGGCTAGGTCACTACATCAAAGCGGCAATCTTGGAAGGATCCCTCAAAGGAATACCCCTTCATAACATTCCTCTGACACCTTCGCACAACCAGTTTGTCGATGACACTTTGCTAATGAACACCCCCACTGCATGAGAAGCCACCAAGCTAAACTCAATTCTCTCTGACTTCACAGAAGCTTCAGGGATGTTCTTAAACCTAGACAAATCCAAGCTTTACTTTTTCAATACATCGGTCATAGTACAGAACCATCTTTCAAGAATTCTAGGCATTTCTAAGAGATCCCTTCCTTCCATTTACCTAGGCATACCGCTTACAGGGGATATGGCGTGATCCATTTCATGGGATAGCCTGCTCCTATCTATCTCCAACAGGCTGAATAACTGGACCTTTAGACCTCTCAATATTGCTTCCAGACTGGTGCTCCTTAAGTCAGTCCCGCAAACACTGCCCACCTACCTTTTCACTGCTCTGGCAGTGCCTATCTCGGTAATTCGAGCAATCAGGAGCCTCCAAAGAAATTTCCTGTGGCACAGCCACTGAGCTAATAAAAAATGTGCGCTGGCCGGCTGGGATAAACTTTGCAAACCAAAAACGTTTGGAGGACTGGGACTTCATGATCCAGGAAATCTCAATCAAGTCAAGGGGGCCAAAATGTGGTGGAGATGGTTACAACATCCAACAGAACTCTGGGCATAAATTTGGAAACAAAAGTATGCCCCGAATACACATACCAACCAACTAATTAGATTCAATGACCACATCCAAGGATCCAACATCTAGAATATGGCCTGACAAAATTGCCCTCTCATTCAGAAGCATGCTTTTTGGGAAGTAAGAAATAGAGAAAGTGCACTCTTTTGGCAGGACTCGTGGCAGCAGCTACCCCCCCTCAGTGACTCGGAAGGTCTCAATCCTCTCAAATAGAGGCTCCATCTATATATCTTTAGGAAAGTTAGAGATCTCTGGAACCCTAACCACAGGAGCCAACCCTGGAGACAATGGAAAACATAGAGAACATAATTACAGCTCACGGATGATACTAATCTCCAAAAATAGCAAGAATGTGCAACTCATCGGAAAATACCAATCAAAGAGGGACCGAACATCCTTCGATGGGGACACTCTACTACAGGTATCTTCTCCGTTAAGGAAGGCTATTACCTGGAGGGAAACTACCAAAATCAAATCCCATAAATAATCTGGAGTAAAATCTGCAAAAGCATCCTATGGCCCAAAGTCTCCATTTTCCTTTGGATCATAGCTCAAAATCGCATCCTCACGTGGGATAATCTTATAAAAAGAGGCTTTATAGGCCCCTCCAGGTGTGCCCTTTGTCACCAAAAAGAGGAAACCATGGAACATCTCTTCAACAAATGCCATTACAGTCAACAGATCCGGGATTGGGGGGCCCAAGACATGAAACGCTCCAACAGAAATAGAAGTAGCATCAGGGATACGATTGCGAACTAGGATGCGATCTCCTTCCATAACCCAATTCTCGACTACATCTGGCAGCTGCTCCCGATGTTCACCTTATGGGCAATCTGGAAAGAACGAAAAAAACGAATCTTCCATTCAAAAAATTCCCTTCCTGCTATTATGTGGGAGCGGGTTGAGAAGTTAATTTGAGAAACGATCAATAACAAACCTTGGAGCAATGAATATCTTCAATGCACTCCCAAGGAGGAAAAAATTCTTAAAAGATGGATTATGCAAATTCACATATGCCCTCTAGTGAAGGTAAAAGGCAGCCGATCCAATAGCCCCAAAATTTGGACCCCCCCTCCATCAGGCTTCATCAAGATAAACCTTGATGGTGCCTCTAGGGGAAACCCAAGACTGACAGGATTAGGCTCAGTCTTTCGGAACCATGTTGGCGAGATCATACATCTGGTGGCCAGCTTCCTGAGTGATAATACAAACAATGTTGCGGAGCTCCTACGCCTTATTCGAGGTCTCCAAGTTTCCACCCACAATCAATACCATCAAGTCATAGTAGAGAGAGACTCTCAGATCATCATCCAACTCATCACCAAAATCTTGCACGGAGAACATCCACGACGAATCTCCCCTAGTTGGAGACTTTCAGGACTTATGGAATATTTCAGAGCTATCATCCACCCCAATCTCACCATAATCCCCTCTCATGTGAAATGAGAAGCAAACAAAGTAGCGGATCACCTAGCGAATGTGGGAGTTGAGACCAGGTCAGAACTCATACATTGGCAAGCCAATCTTTCTGATGATACATACCTTTGGAGGTGTTGCATAGACCTTGGGAGCAGTGATGCCTTAGCCCCAGATGGGGTGACATGTAGGGCAGCTTCGCCACTTGTCTTAGCACTGAACCTTGGCTTAAATGTTGTAGGCCGCTCTCCATCCCTTCAATATTAAAGATGGGAGCAAGCCATTACAACATTCATACAGATGCGGGACTTCTCCCTCGCACGAAAGAGCCGACACTACAAAAATTCAATATGATCGAGTTAAGGAGGATCCAGGTGTTGTTGTCCCATGAAAATATGAAAGTGAGGAGGTCGGGACATAGCTGGTTCATTCTTGTTTTGAACCTCCCTGCCGACTGTGAGCTCTGGTGTGATTTCTTATGTATCCCGCCGAATCCAGGGGTGTCTTCTATTCACTCCTCCTTCACAATTCCAAGGGAGCGAGGCAAGCCTTGTCGTGGTTCGGCCTGGCACACCCACGCTGCGCAACGACAGAGAAGGCAACATATGGAACGCGCACTCTCAATGGCCAATTCTATCCTTCGTCAAAGTGTGAGAGTTGTCCGCATTGCACTCCATTCTACTATAACTGAGTCTACAATGGAGAGGAGAGCCCATACCCCACCAGCTCTCGATAATTGGAAGTGTTAATATTATGGTAGCTACAGAGGTATTTACCTCCACGTGTGAACTTGACGAGAATAGAAGATTCCAGGAAGCAAGGGAAACCCTAATGAGTTGGCTAATAACCCTGGAAGCCTTGTCGGCTCAAGAGGATAATTTATATTAGGTTATTAGCCTCCAAGAGAAGAATTCGACCATAAATAATAATAATATACTGAATAGACACATATCCAGAAGGAGAAGTCGCCCCCAACAAAACTGGCAGATCCAGTATAAATACAGGGCGCCAGTTCTCATTTGTTACATCTCAACAGTTGCAGAGAGAGCCAAATCTGTGCAGGCAGTTGCAGTTTTGGTGCGTAAGTTTATGGGAGAGCTGGGAAAGTGGTGCGCTGGCTTGGATATCTCTTGGCTAGGGTTTGGGACTATTTGATCAGTCTTTTGTGTTGTGCTATCCTTGAGGAGAGATGCGTTGTCCTTTGTTTGGCTATCTAGCCTAGGGTTTACTTCAGGAAGAATTCTCAGTCAAGGTTAAGGTGCTCGGAGGGAGGCTTCAGCCTGTGGTTAGGTGACGAGGGTATCAGTAATGGTGAAACGAGCACACCATATTCTATATTCTAATAAGTTATGGGCCCACACCCCTTTAGTCAACCTAAAACGCTGGAAGGAAACATAACCGCTAGATATTGAGCTCGTTGAGGAACTGTCGCTAGGGTTACTAGCAGGAGCAGCTTCCAAAAGCATTGCATCTAGGGTTACCAGCATAAGCAGTTGCAGAAACCCTAAACCTCTTGTTGAGGCACCTTAAGTGATGATATTGACCTAATCTCCAGATAGATCAGTGCGCCCTAGCCCAACGCATCTCTTGGTACTCTCAGAAGACCAAGACGTGAAGTTTGGATTTCTGGTCAAATCTAGGGTTTGACCAAGTCAAGTAGCCATGATGAACTCTATGAAGTCTGTGAATAAGCTAGATGGAGCCTCTAACTTCAGAGCATGGAAGACAAGGATTGACCTCATCCTTTCTAAGAATAAAGTGCTGGATATTGTGAAAGGAAAGATCGTGAAGCCAGAGTTTAAAGAAGGAGAAGAGAAGGAACCGCAAAACGTTGCAACTATGGAGAAGTTCAAAAACGTTGACATCAATGCCATGAGTATCATAGTGGATTCAATAAAATACCACTTGATACCCTACATCTCCCATCTTGACTGATCAAAGAAGATGTACGATGCCCTAACAAATCTCTTCTCAGTCAGAAACATTGGACAAGTTATGAGTCTGAAGAATGAGCTCCATGACATGAAGATGAATGATGATGACAGCATAACATCATACCTTGTAAGGATCTCCCAGTTAAGAGATCAGCTACAAGCTATTGAAGAGATCACTTTAGAGAAGGAATTGGTGAACATAGTACTCAATGATATTCCCAAGACATGGGATGCATTTGCTGCAAGCATGAACACAAGGAAGGAGTACTCGACATTTGAAGAACTTTGGACTTTCTATGCTCAAGAAGAATCAAGGATCAATGCAAAAGAGAAACCCCAAAATAAGTACGATGATCAAGCCTTCACAACAAGATTCAAGAACTTTAGGAACAAAAGGAAGTTTGGTTCAAGGAGGAAGCCAAATCAAGAGAAAGACATTTTAGAAATACAATGCTTCAACTGTCAAAAGTACGGTCACTACAGTAAGCAGTGTCCTGAGCTAAAGAAAAGGAAAGAGAAACATGAAGCATCAGTTGCCGAAGAAAAGGAACCTACAAAGAAGACTAAGCAGGATGGAAGAGACTTCTTCTACTAAAGGGTAACAACACTCTTCTTATTTCTTGTACATATCTTGTTTGCATGGTCTCTGTACATATCTTGTATATCTATCTCTTAGAAAGATAAAATGTTCCAAGAAGAACTATATCCATGGAAGACCAACAAAATAAGGATTACTATACAAGAAAAGATGAAATATATCTATTACAAGATA
>ML820287.1:63152-77306 GCA_009831015.1 Picea engelmannii
GCACTCCAATTATAGAGTCTTAGCCACTCAAATTTACAGATTCAACAAGTTCTTTCCAGATTAGGAGCAAAAGTAAACAAAAAATATCCTATGAAAAGGACCAAAACGTAGAACAATTACACTACAGTTGATAAATATACTCAATGATCAATATATTTCTTGAATCAAAACAAAGAGGCTTCCTCTCATGCCACCAATCAGTCGATATGAAACAAACGAAAAGGCTGGCACGACGATCTCCCCAACCTCAAATTGGTAATCATTACTTATGGCTCATTGAGATCAATGCCCTTTGCAGTGCGACTATTCCTATCTATTGTTGAAACATACTACAAAATTAAGACGAAACAATCTCAGTAGGGAGCACAATGAGTGGCCACACCATTGGAAACTTGTCCTACAGTATGGAGGTTTGAGGAGGATATTGGCAATATGATTGGAATTTCATTCATACCTCTTATTTTAAGTTTTACGCAAATTCATGAGTGTGAAATTGTCTTATATTGTTATATGTAAATTTGAGTAGGTTAGTTAATGGACATTCAATTAACCATTAACACTTAGAACTAATTAAAATTAATGAGTGTCAAATTGTCTTGTGTTGTTATATGTAAATTTGAGTGGATTAGTTAATGAATATTCAATTAACCATTAACACCTAGGGGCTAATTAAATTTCAAGAACTAAGAGTTTGGAGCTCATTAAATTTTGTTTAATGTACGACCTCTTCCATGTGATGGGTTAGGATTTTTGAGTGATGAGTTAAGATTTTGTAATAAATTTTGACGTGTGGATTTTGTATACAATTATCAAATAAATCTAAAAATTAAAAAACACAAGTCTAAAAATTAAAAAAAAAACATCATGTGGTACGTCAAATTCCATATATGGAACTCCCATACTCCTAGGTATTATTTGGCAATCTTAGACCAAATCTTATGCCCAAACATCTATATGATCGAGCCATTGCCTGCTTCTGGGCCGCCTTTGTAGACGATAAGGTAATTTAATTTACTCATAATCACCTGCATCCAGATCTCGTCGATCCTTTCACTTCCCGCTGTTTGTCTTTTCCAAAGTTTCAGTTACATTTTCCATTTTTGTATTCTGTAATTAATATGCTCATTCTCATGCTATTTATTATGGACGGCCTCGGCTCGTTCCCTGTCTTCGAGGAGTTTTGCTTGGCCAGGGTGAGCAACAACAGAAAGCGGTGGAAGAATGGGTGGCAAACTTTCTGATATTGGAGGAAGCTGTGCGAACTAGCAGCTGCTTCTTAGTAAAGGCATACTTTGGAGGAGAAAGAAAGAAAGAATTTTTTAACGTCTACAAGGTTAAAAATAATTTATGGAACAGATTGTCTTTTCATCTGGATTTTGTATTCGGCCCTTTTCCTGTGAGATAATATAGGCTTTGTTGACATCGCGTTAAGTGGGATGTTGCCATTTATCAAAACCCTCGAAAAGGTTACTGATACAGTTTTCATAGATATGGAGAAGATGCCCCTGTTATCTGCATGGATTGACCGATTCTCTGCGATCTACGAAGGGAAAAAAATTGTTCTCGATCCGGCCAAAATGTTGGAAATAATATCTGCACTGAGAAACAAATTTATATCACCCCTTGCTGCCAATTAAGGCCACCCATGTCTGCCAGGATAGATATATACAGAGATGATTTTTTGTTTTTTCCAAGTTAGGGTGAATTTAGGCCAGGGCCAGCTTCAATAATGTTGGATGGAAAAGTGGAATGCTGTCACAGAACCTCCCATAGCATAGTTTTTTTTTGTTACGCTAAGACCAGTTTTAATGTTGGATGGAAGAGTAGAATGCTGTCACCAGAACCTCTCATGGTTCACAATTAGTTCCCACCCTCCAGTGAGGTATAACTTGATAGACACTAAACCCCACATAACCAATTACTCTACACCTCATAAATAGATGAAATTATTTAGATGGATATTATCATTAATCTTATTTCATTTTTATGTTGTAGACTTTAACACTGTTATCCTCATCGTGCTTTTGACTTCTTTGGCGTTTCACGTGAGCTTGTGTAAATAAGCTACCGTGCAAGTCACTTCACGGGGTCGACTACCAAGTATGTATTTAGATGTCTACGTATATATTGGAATTTGGGTGGATGAAGAATTGTGTATATGTTGAAATTCAGATATATGAAGAATTGTTTAAGTGGGAGTTTTTAAAATTTTAAAATAATAATTGTAATTGTAAGCCTTTGAATAGATTCAGAATTTTCAAATTAATTTAAGATTATAGTTTGTATTACTAACATCACAATTTTAATCAATTTTTCTTATTGAATTAGAAAAAAATTTAAAAAAAAAAAGATGGTTTAATTGTTATTTATCTCACTCTATTATACAATTTCGCTCCCATTCTATTATACTATCTAACTATTGTGCAATTCATCTGCAATCTAGGTGAGCAATATTTAACCTGCAATTCACTAGTAGCGTGTTATTAAACAATCTATCTACTGTGCAATTCGCTTGTACTGTGTTATTATTCTTTGGCAGCAAAATGTAATGCAATGCATGACCTCGTATTAGTTTGTCCTTTCACTACAAATATTTGCATAATATCTATTGTTGGAGCTAGGGAACTAAAAACATTGATTTTTATATAATAAAAAGTACCATATATGTAATGATCTGACAAATTGGAGGTCTTATTGCCCGCTTCACTATTACCAATGTTTTATATGTTACCATATCCAAACTTTTTGATCGTCTACAGTCTTTTTGAATCATGTATTTTTCTTGTGCATTGCTTGAAGGTGGATTAATGTTAGCATTGTTTCGAATGTTTGTCTTAGCATTTTTTGCTAGCTAAATTTATCCGAATGTTTGATATGCTAGCATATCCAAAGTCTGTCCTTCGAACACATTCTATATTGTTCAAACTATTGTTACATAAATTATAATAAAAAAAAAATTGGTACGTCAGAGACCTGCCCTACTGCATTCTTTCTTAAATGTTTACATACCATTTCTGACAGACTTAAATGTTTACCTAACAGGCTTCGCAGCGTTGAATGTTTACTTAGCAGGCTTGTTACAATACATTTTCTTCAAAAAAAAAAAAAAAAATTTGCAATGTTCTCTGCAATCAATTTGGACAATATTGTACTTCAGCAGTATTGTTGGTTCACTGTTTCATGCTTGCTTCTTGCATATTCACTGATTTCTTATTTGCCTATTCTTGTTGTTCTTGTTTGCATGTTCGTCTTGTTGCAGTTTGCATGTTTGGGGTTCTGTAACCGCGATTGCAACTGCGGCATTCCTGGTCGACTGGTTGGTGCTTGCTTCTTTGTTCGTTGGATGCTCAATATTGTTGTTTGATTCGAGTTTCTATGGTTCGGGTCCTGCAGCTGCAGTTGGGCCTTTTGGTGCTTCTTAACTAGGTTGTTATTTGTTGTTTGTATATGTAATGTTCTATGCAGTCAATTTGGGCAATATTGTACTTCAACGGTGTTGTTTGTTCACTAGTTCATGCTTGCTTCTTGCATCTCCACTAATTTCTTGTTTGCCTATTGTTGTTGTTTTTTTTTGCATGTTCGTCTTGTTGCAGTTTGCATGTTTGGGGTTCTGCAACCGCGATTGGAACTGCGACATTCCTGGTCGACTGGTTGGTGCTTGCTTCTTTGTTCATTGGATACTATTTATTGTTGCTTGATTCGACTTTGCAAGGTTCAGGTCCCACGGCTGCAGTTGGGCCTTTTGGTGCTTCTTAACTGGGTTGTTATTTGTTGCTTGCTCTTGTTTGCTAAGGCTTGCAATGTTGGGGTGTTGCACCTACAGTTGAATCTGTTGTTACATTGTTTTGCAGTTGGCTTCACATAAAATAGTATTAAGATAACATAACATACAAATTGTTGCAATCGATGTAAATTGCATCTCCTACGGATTCAACCAGAGTTCGTCGGGCTCCAGCTATATTTCATAGCTAGCGATTCTTTTTCCATGGTTTATGTCTTACTATGGTTTCATAGCTATGAGATTAAGTATTGTTGTCTAAGAGATATAGTTATTCTCTCCTTTTTTTTCCTCTTTATAAACTTTCCCATTTTTTACCTTTTGTTCTTCCACTCTATTATGCATTTCTGGTTCTATACTTTCTCACATTTTTGTGCTCGCAGGTTCCTGGTGTGGCAAACTGGAAAATCGTTATCTCCATCTATATCTTGGCATCACGATTCCGATCGACCGTCATTCGATTGCATACTTAACCAATTTTATGAACGCGGCTTCGCGGATAGGTGCTATCGAACTATGGTAACTCGTGTTTGATGTATACATCTTGCACCCAGAACTTTCGTGCTCTAAAATTTGACCCCGCACTCCTCGAACTCACAGCCCTGCCTCTACCTATGATGAGTTTGTCTGTCTGACCTACCTTTCCATACTTAGTAGAGTTTTCAAAGTTTCACGGGTTCACGCCTTCCCCGGTTCATAAAAGTTTAAAATCATTTGTCTCTCCCTTTCGCCCTTCCACGATTTTGACCGACCATTGTTCGGTTGCATACTTAGCCAATTTTATGAATGCGACTTCGCAGATAGGTGCTATCGAACTATGGTAACTCGTGTTTGATGAATACATCTTACACCCAGAACTTTTGTGCTCTATAATTCGACCCTGCACTCCTCGAACTCGCAGCCCTGCCTCTGCCTACAATGAGTTTGTCTATCTGACCTGCCTTTCCATACTTATTAGAGTTTTCAAAGTTTCGTGGGTTCACACCTTCCCCGGTTCAGAAAAGTTTAAAATCATTTGTCGCTCCCTTCTGCCCTTCCCAATGGACATTAATTATTCTTTAAAAAGTGACAACCGACCAGACAGGTTTGAAAAGATTGGCCTTAATAAGCGGAAAGGTTGAGGACATCTAACATTAAAATGCATAGACAGGCAGCATTTTGAATTTGCAAAAAAAAAAAAAAATATTGACTCTTTTAGTTTTTTAAAGGCTTCATCATAATAACAATGCAAAAACTGTACTACTTCACTGCCATCCACGAACATGTCACCCATAGAGGCCTTGACATCATGTCCCTCTTTAATATTGTGCATATGTTAGATGTTGTCAGATTTGAGAATCTGCTCGGATATGGGAATGTTAATGTGTGCTATTAGTCACTATTCAGCACACATATTCGAAAATATTGGCATTAATAAGAGAGAATATCGAGAACATATGTCATTAAGACGAATTAACCCAAAATATACGGAAGATCATATTGTCATCCTCCAGCATTGCTTTTAAATACTTATTGCCATTTCTCTCTATCATCAAAGAGTTGGGCTTTAGGGTGCTTTCGTTCTAATGTTCCTGGTCATGGACATGTAAGACAAATTAGAGATGTCATTGAGGCCCAAATGAAAGAAGATGGATTGGTCTTATGTGATGTGGGCTTTGAGCCAAAAAAAAACTATGTTATCCAACAAAAACTCAGACAGGGGGAAAAAAAACAAGTATCTTCTGGTTGGTATTCTCCCTGTATTTGATGCTTTGGTTGGTTGAAAGGCCTGCCTGGAGATTTGTTTGTTGATCTTCTTTGTTTTATTCCTGGGAGTTGGAATGGATTTTCAGGCCACGTGCAAAAAACTCCTTCGTTGAGGTATATAGTTTCTTCCAGCAACACAGGTTTGGCAAGTGTATCGAATTCTGCAGAGCACACAAGAATTTGTCTTCGTCAGGGGAGTCACACTTATCATGGCGTGAAAAATGGTCTGTGATGTTCAAAAATGACGCGAATATTACTCCATTCGTGAGTGTACCTAGAAGTGGGTAACAGAAATTGTATGGGTGGATAAAACGACATACTAAAACTACAAAAGCATCTATTTCAAAGTTTGTTGAGCTACTTCTGGGTGTGGTAACAGACTTGACAGAAAGCCATGTTCTTTCTCAAAGTTTGTTCACTGTCCTATGGGTGTAGTTACAGACTCCACATACAATCAACTATCTATCGGTACTACACATTTCTTTTTTTACTACTCCTACGCATATAACTGGATTATGGGCTCTGCAACATTTTCTGAGGATTACTTTATACTACCACCTTCTACAAGAGGTTTTGCATTTTCAGGTGATGATTTGGTTTCTGAAAATCACCTTTTACTACCACCTTCATGTAAACATCTTATTTCAGTCTTTAGAGGATACCTTAATGTAGTGGTGTGTTTCCATATCTGTTTCAACCTAATGTCAATCTTCCTGTTGTTTCCCTTGTGTCGGATGGGGAAAATGCATTTCTCTATTGTAGTTTATGCGATATTTGATAATAATAAAAAAAAAATCCCAATGTTTGATATGCTAGCATATCTAAAGTTTGTCCTTCGAATACATTCTATAGTGTGTTAGTATGTATGATTGCTATGTGTGATTTTTTCTTTATTCTTGCGTGCTTCGACGACTATTTGTCATTGTTGCGTACGTAAACAAGCCTGCCACACTTCACGTCCTTCAAGGATGTTAAGTAATCACAAAATTAATATTGTTTGTGCCAATGCAATTGAGTCGTCATCCAATATGACAATTGCATTAGCACTGCAATGTCAGATAACAGATGTCTGGCATGTGCCTAATGTCAAGGTCATTATCACACAGGACACCCAACGTCCAAATATTTATGGACTCAAACCAACATTGTAAATTTCATGGGAAAGAAACACTAAAGTCAATGTTCTTTGTAGGTCTGACAATCCTGCAGTTTAAGTACTTTGACAATGGCAGCCCTGCTTGTTCACCACATTGTTGCAGTGCAGTCAGTAGCATTGTTCCCATTGCCACCACCAATGTCAATGTCCGAGGCTGAAGCTATCTAGAGCCTAGGGTCACCGCCTATGTGGATGCCTGAATGTGATTGTATGTCGAGTCTCTTTCTGCATCCAGAGGTTGGTCAACACTATTTTACATAGAAACTGACTGTCTGACAATTCTATTACAACTTTGGCATAAAACGTTTTGTAGTTTCAGAATATTGATTCAAACACCCATACAGTTTCTCATGTTGGTTGGTATCCAACTTTATAATTTCTTCCTAAGTGTATTCGGGCATGGAGTAATATTTGGCGTCACCTCCGAACATTCCAGACCTTTCTGTGGGCCACCATGTCTGCCACCCCTACGACGAAAGATATATTCTGATGTGATCTACAGCATTTGATACACTTGTCAGAACTGTGCTTCCGTAAGAAGTCATGTACTTCAAGAAAATAACATTTTTCAGCTGGCTTGGACATTCCTTCCAATTTACTGTAATAAAACAAAGAAGTTCAACATACAAATCTTCAGGCAGGCTTTTCAACCAAACAAATGATCGAATACAAGGAGAATAACAGTCACAACATACTTGAATTTTTTTCCTGTCTCGGCTTTTGTTGCCTAATAGGATTTGTTTCCCCCATATCCGACGTCACATAAAACAACTCTCTCGACTTTGAATTGAGCATGAATCACATTTCTAAGTTTTCTTGGATGTCAATGGTCAGGAACATTACAAGGAAGGCACCTTAAACCCCAAGTTTTCAATGGCAAAGGGAAATTAATACTTAACAAAGAATGGAATGTTGAATAATTAGCTAGGGCAAGAAAGCCATATCTAGAAGAGACAAACTATTCAAAAAAACTGGGATAGATCTAGTTGGAAACACCAATTAAGTCCAAGCCCCAGAATTGATATTCAACTCGTTGTTTTTAACAAATCAAGGATTTGATCGTCAATAAGACTGTCAACAAGCTTCATTATTGTACATATTTTTTATTGGTCGGTGGCAGGCCAAATCACAATCATTGTGGCAAATAATCTCAGATGTATTTTGTAACCCATCTTATTTGAATATAGAATATTTGGGGTTTTATTTTTTTTATGTTGTTTTCCAATCTCTGGTATTTCTTTTCATTCTATTTTGTGCCTTTTTCCTGTGTGTCGTTAAACATGGACGACAAGATTTTATTTATGCTGCCCAATACTTCAATTTAAATAAAGGCCACTCTGTTCATTCCTTACATTTTACATGGAAGAATAATCTGTCATAGACCATATTTGTTTTTTCAAGAGAATCAGTAAGACCGATTGGTATATTCTACATAGAACCATGTTCCTTAAAGAAATAAATTGCAGGACATGTCCTGGTTTCATTCTTCGGGTCCTGTAAATAGAATTAATTAATGACTTACAACAAGGAAACTCAAGTGTTGACGCCATGTTCATGTTCAATGTATTGCATATATTGCAGCTTCTTCTATTTGATAATATCCGTGCATATATACTAATATGAGTATTATTGGAATAAATATAAAAAACTTGTCGAAAACATTGGCATTAATAAATGAAAAAAATGGATTTTCTACTGTCAGATACTTAGCCCTTTTCCCCTTTTCTTCTTCCCGTCCATTATCACTTTCTGGTTATATACTTAGTCTCCTTTTTATGATCGCAGGTTGCAAGGTTGGCGAGCTAACATATATTCATCTCCATCTATATCCTTACATGACGAATCCGACCAACCGTTGTTCCTTTCCATACTTAGTCAATTTTATGGCCGCGGTTGTCGGGTTGGCGCATACGAACTCGTCATTTCTTCTTCCCGTCCATTATCGCTTTCTGGTTATATACTTAGTCGCCTTTCTATGATATTTGGTTCCAGGGTTGGTGGGTTGACATACCTTCATCTCCATCTATATCCTCACATGACGAATCTGACTGACCTTTGTTTCTTTCCATACTTAGCCAATTTTATGGCCCTGGTTGTCGGGTTGGTGCTTACAAACTCCGTTGATTATTGTTTCGTGATATACATCTTGCACTCAAAGCTTCTATGATCTACAATTCCACCGCGGGATCCTTGTATACAATAACTTAGCTCAAAGTATCTGTCGCTTCCTTCCATCCCCACCAACTTCGTGTCCTTTCTAATATACATTAACTATGCTCTTACTAGTGACAACTGAACACACTGTTACGAAAGAATTGGCACCCGGTCCTCCACCATATACAGGTTGACTACCGGACTCTGACATCGTCCCCTCTTCCATGTTACAGATTATGCATTCAAATGTTCTGAGCTATACAATTTGGTTTTCGGGGACTCGCATCTTCTGGGGAAACCTCGTCACCCTATTTTGGATCCTCGCGTTGGAGGGTTCACGAAATCTCCAACTCCTAGTCACTGTTTCATGTTTTGTCCATAATTGTACTTCTTTCCAGATATGCAACACCAAAGGTTTAATACTAAAACGACATCATGCAACACCCGTAAATATCATCATTAATAAGAAAAAGTCTCAAGAACCAACCATCCCTACAAAACTTGTCTAGAAACATGCAAAGAAGATCTTGCCAGGTAATGGCGAAGCTATTACAAATTTCAATATATTAGCGAAAGCAAGTCCCAGCCAGCATTTATGTGTTCCCTACTTGGACACTTTTTCGATTGTGGGTTCCCGGATTGACGACCTCAAAATTGTGTTTCGAATCTTCCGTAAGTTGCAAACAGTGCCCGGAGTTCCGCAGTATACAATTTGTGCACAGGAATGTATAAAAACTCTAAATTTTTCTCTTTTCCCCCCCTCAATTATCCCTTTGTAGTTTTATATTTAGTCACAGCTATATGATCATGACCTCATGGATTCACAAATTGGCAACTCTTTATCTATATCTTCACACCATGAGCCCGACCAACCGCAGTCCCTTTCAATACTTAGCCAATTATCTGATCACCGGGTCCCGGGTTTGCGGTATCCAAAACTTATGTCCCCTGTTTCGTCTTATACATCTTGCACCCAAACAACTTCTGTCATCTACAATTTATGCATTTGCTAGTGAGAACTCACAAGGGGTTCGAAAGGATTGGCATTAATAAACGAATAGTGGATGTTCTTCTATGAGATACTTAGCCCTTTTTCCCTTGTCTTCTTCCCATGTGTTATCGCTTTCTAGTTATATACTTAGTCGCCTTTCTATGATCGCGGTTTCCAGTGTTGGTGGGCTGACATATCTTCATCTCCATCTATATCCTCACATGACGAATCCGTCGGTCATTGTTCCTTTCCATACTTAGCCAATTTTATACTCGGGTAGTGGTAAAAAGATCTTTCCAGGTAGTGGCAAAGCTATTACAAATTTCAATATATTAGCGAAAACAAGTCCCGCCCAGCATTTTCGTGTTCCATACTTGGACATTTTTTCGATTTCGGGTTCCCAGATTGGCGACCTCAAAATTGTGTTTTGAATCTTCTGCGAGTTGAAAATAGTGCCCAGAGTTCCGCAATATACAATTTGTTTGTAGGAATATTTAAAAACTCTTAATTTTTCTCTTTTCCCCCCCTCTATTATCCCTTTGTGGTTCTATATTTAGTCACATATATTTGATCACGACCTCATGGATTCGCAATTGGCAACTCTTTATCTATATCTTCACACCATGGGCCCAACTGACTGCGGTCCCTTTCAATACTTAGCCAATTATCTGATCACCGGGTCCCGGGTTTGCGGTATCCAACAATTATGTCCCCTGTTCCAGCATATACATCGTGCACCCAAAGAACTTCCGTGATCTGTAATTTATGCCTTTACTAGTTAGAGCTCACCAGTGGTTTGAAAGGATTGGCATTAATAAATGAACAATAGATGTTCTTCTGTGAGATACTTATCCCTTTTTCCCTTGTCTTCTTCTCATGTATTATCACTTTATCGTTATATACTTAGTCACCTTTCTATGATCGCGGGTTCCAACTTTCGTGGGCTGACATATCTTCATCTCCATCTATATCCTCACATGACAAATCCGACTGACCACTGTTTGTTTCCATACTTAGCAAATTTTATGCCTGCAGTTGTCGGGTTGGCGATTTCAAACTCTGTTGCTTCTTGTTCCATGATATACATCTTTCACTCAAAAATTTTGTGATCTACAATTCCACCGCGAACTCCTTACCCCTTTTTCCCTTTTCTTCTTCCCCTGTATTATCTCTTTCTGGTTATATACTTAGTCGCCTTTATATGATCGTGGGTTCTAGCGTTTGCGGGCTGACATATCTTCATCTCTGTCTATATCCTCACATGACGAATCCAACCGACCGTTGTTCCTTTCCATACTTAGCCAATTTTATGGCCGCGGTTGTCGGGTTGGCGCTTTCGAACTATGTTGTTTCTTGTTCCGTAATATACATATTGCACTCAAAACTTTCGTGATCTACAATTCCACCGTGGAATCCTCGAACTCACAAGCTTCACTCTACCACGGTTCACAAATGTTTCAAAGTGTCTGTCGTTGCCTTCCATCCCCACTAACTTCTTGTCCTTCCTAATATACATTAGTTATGCTCTTACTAGTGACAACTGAACACACTGGTATGAAACAGTTGGCATCTGGCCCTCTGCAATATACAAATTGACTACCATATTTCGACATCGTCCCAACTTTCATGTTACAGATTATGCATTCAAATGTTTCGAGCGATACAATTTAACCGTCGGAGCCTCACGTCTTCTAGGGAGACCTTTTCATTCTATTTTGGATCCTCATGTCGATGAGTTCACGAGATATCCAATTCTTAGTCACTGTTTCTGCTTGGCGCTTTTGAACTCTGTGCTTCTTGTTCCATGATATACATCTCACACTCAAAATTTTCATGATCTACAATTCCACCGCAGACTCCTTAGTCCTTTTTCCCTTTTCTTCTTCCCTTGTATTATCGCTTTCTAGTTATATACTTAGTCGCCTTTCTATGATCGCGGGTTCCAGCCTTGGCGGGCTAACATATCTTCATCTCCATCTATATCCTCACATGATGAATCCGACCGACCACTGTTCTTTTCCATACTTAGCCAATTTTATGGTCGTGGTTGCCGGGTTGATGCTTTCGAACTTTGTTGCTTCTTGTTCCATGATATACATCTTGCACTCAAAAAAATTTTGATATACAATTCCACCGTGGAATCCTCAAACTCATAAGCTTCACTCTACCATGGTTCACAAATGTTTCAAAGTATCTGTCATTGCCTTCCATCCCCACTAAATTCCTATCCTGCCTAATATACATTAGTTATGCTCTTACTAGTGACAATTGAACACACTGGCACAAAGAAGTTGGCATCCGACCCTCCGCAATATTACTTCCAATAGTTCATCATGCAACATCCATATTGATCGCCATTAAAAACAAAAAGCGTAGACGAGATAGTGGAATTTAATTAAAGCTTGAATCGTCGAATTTAAATTAGTTTAGCTTCTCTTATTTTCTCTTTATGGGATATAAGTTTCAATATATTAGCGAAAACAAATCCGCCCAGTCGTTTCTCTATTCCATAATTTAGCCACTTTTTTCGATTGCGGGTTCCCAGATAGGCAGGCTCACGTTTTCACTTCCATTGTTTTGTGTCCTGCAAAAATTACCCGGACTTCCGCGATATACAAATTACCCTCTGGACTGTCCTATCATACCCTCTTCGAGGTTACGCGTATTACATTCAAAAGTTTTGAGACATACAATTTGACCCTCGCGCCCTCACCTCGAACAGTTGTACCTTGTAACCTTGTTTTTAATCTGCTTTTCCCCATCCCTGCGACCTCCGTACTTCTTTCTTAATATGAAATTAGAAACCTTTCATGCTAATGGATCACCATGCAGGAACCATCAACATTGTCATTAATGAGCGAAACGCTCGAGGATATCTCCCATTATTACACATTAAACCAAGATCTGCGGAGAGTTATATTGTCCCTTCCGATTGTTCATCTCAAACACGGGTCATTGCGTTGGCCCGTTCAAGAAATCTAAAATGCTTAATCTCTCATTTCCGTATCCTCCATGTTTTCACTTCTATCTATGCAATTAATAGTCTTTAATGTTAATAGCGCATCATGCAACAGCTGTCGAAATTGTCATTAGTGAGTGAAAGTCTCGAGGAGATCTTCCATTCACATGCATTGGACCAAGATTTGTGTTGTGTTATATTATCCCTTCCAACTTTTCATTTCATTCATTGTCTGGAGCAAACAAACGTTCTTGTAAACTTATGGCAGCAGGTCAACAACAGTTTTGTGGAGATACAATAAATATCTTTGGATATCATGACCAGAACTTCCAGTGGTCCAGGGCATACTTTTACTATTCATCTTGTTCCACCCAGAATGAAGTGATTTGGACCTCTGGAATCGCTTGTGCAAGCTGCGTCCCTAAGGTTTTTGACTGTAAGGAGGTGGTCTCTTGTTGTGCCGAAAAATATATTCCAAACCAAAGAATTATTCCACTGCGCGACCATTCTCTTGTTTCTTTGTCACCTCAGGTATTCCACAAGATTTTAAAATTGTCGGAGCCAACATTGACCTTCAGAGGACAAGACTGCAAGCAGTTCCTAGAGAAACATGATAACGGGTTGGATATCTTAGCCGATTTTCTCGAAGACCCGACAACAGTTCCTGAAGATATCACAAAGTTGCAGGTAAGTTCTTTTAGAAATCCATTTAGGGAAATTGCTTGGTTGTTTACAATAATAACGGGACAGGCATCCACAACAAGCATTTCCCATATAATTATTTATATTTTGTACTTCACAGTCAAGGAACAATTCATTTTCGATTGGGTGAAGCTAATTTCCATTGAAATTTGTTCCCAGTTGTCATGATTCAAAGAATCGAATAAATTTTATATGTCATCCTACTTGATTTTCGCAATAGTGCATTCCTGTCCATTTCCAAAACTGTCTCTTTCCAAGAAAATAGACTGTGGATTCGACCCAGTAACATTCTAGTACCATGCCCTATGGAGGCACAAGGCCTCCCATTGTTTTTATGAATTTTTTAATGACTTTGTCTCAGTTTTCAAAGATTTGTTGTTAGGAAATGATGTTCCGTGAATGTCTGGGTAGGCAACCAAGTTTTTGAACAGGAAGGGCACACTTGAACAAAAGGAAAATCACAGTGTACTAATGGTCTTTGGCTACAAGGAAAATCCTGATTTCCTTCCATGCCACATCACGGACAAGATGTTTGTTTCATAAATAGCAAGGCAATACAACCACTGGTTGCATTTTTTCCATGACAAGAAAAAAAAACAGTTCATTCCTCTACCCTAGAAAGTCGGGGACTTCGTGTGCAAAAACGTCAACAAGGTTAATGAATTCCC
>ML820288.1:36541-81534 GCA_009831015.1 Picea engelmannii
TTCTTCAATTCTTTTATCTTCTTCTATTTGAACCTTCAATTTTGTGATTGTTTGTTCTAGTTCTCGAGTGTCCTTTTTCTTGTTTAGTTCTGCTTGTAGTTTCTTGTTTTTCTTCTTTTCTCTTCTGATAACTTCTATGGCACACATTAATTCTTCTCGATAGTCAAGTTCTACCTCTTCAATTTCTTCTTTGAATTATTCATATCCTTCTTCAGCTTCTTCATATTCTTCTTCAGAGTCTTCTTTGTTGGAGTCTTTTACTACCATGAATAGAACTCTTCCTATCTCACTGTCACTGGCTTCATCTTCATCTGATGATGAGTTGTCTTCTTTGGTGAATAAGATTTTCTTGAAAACTTTCTTTGTAGTTATTTTTCCTTTATAGGTGTGTTTTCCTTTTGAGTAACCTTCATCATTTCTATTTTTCTTATGAGGAATTTTTTTATCAAAGTAACCAATACCATCACAATTAAAACAAATTAAAGGAAGTTTACCTCTATACCTACCATTGGTTCCCTTGTTCAGTCTTTTAACAAAGTTGGCCACTTCTTCATCATCTTTCAAGACGTCTTTGTTGCTGTTATATTCTTCTTGTTGTTGTTTATTTTGATTTAATATTTTGGATGCTTTAAAGGTTGCTTCTTTAACATATGGATTTTCCTCTTCAGTTCCCATTTCACATGTTGTGAAGATTCCATGAAGTTTGTCCATGCTTATTGAGTTTAGATCCGATCTTTCTTCTAGTGCTGATATCTTAGGGTTGAATCTCATAGGAAGAAATCTTAGTACCTTTTGAACAATTACAGATTCTTCGATTTTTGCTCCCAATCCTATGATTGCATTCATTGTTTCATTGACTCGTAAGAAGTAGGCTACAATATTTTCATCTTCTTTCATTTTTAGTTGTTCGAACTAACCTCTGTAAGTTTGAAGATTTGGTTCTTTGACATTTGTATCTCCTTCATAAATATGTCGAAGCTTGTCCCAAATATCTTTAGTGGATTTACAATGTGCAACTTTGGTGAATATCGTATCACTGAGACCATTCAAAAGTGCATTTTTGGCTTTGGAATTATTCTCACCAAGTTTCATATCTTTGTCATTTGTTGGTGGAACTGTTGGTGTTGTGTATCCATCTACAATTGATTTCCAAAATTGAAATCCCTGTGCCTATATATATGTATTCATCATTATGCTCCAAAAAACATACTTCTATCCATCAAACTATGGTATTCAATTTCTGTACAAGTTGTTTCTCTCCATGATCTACCTTTCATTGGTTAAACTGATTTCTAAAGGAACCTACTTTGATACCAATTGTTGGATTACTGAGAGGGGGGGTGAATCAGTAATAGAGAAATTTAATCATTTTTAACCATATAATCCAAGTGTTATATCAATGTAGCATTATCATCTGATAACTGCAGAGTAAATAAGCAATGAACAAATGAACAATCATACACATACATAGTACACCAGTGTTTTACGTGGAAACCCAAAGCAGGAGAAAGCCACATAATGTTTTTTCTTATATGTCTTGAAGAATTACATTCATTTTAAGCACCAACTTCCTTTGTTTTCCAGCTGCAACTGGAAGGAGGCTCCAACCCACTAGTTTCTCAGGCTACAACCCAAGGGAAGCTCCAACTCCCCAATTATTTGGATACAACCAGAAGGAGGCTACAACCCCCTATGTTCTCTGGATACAACCGTAAGTTGGATACAACCACTTGTCCTTTCGCTGTCCAACTTCCCTGAAGTAGAAGTAGAATGATGGAACCACTGTCACACTATCACTATGAGATATACCGCTATAAACCTGTACCAATAAACCTAAACCATGCATAAATCTATACCTCAACCTGTAATCAACCCATACCATAAAAAATTGCATCAACCATGCACCAAACTATACCAAAAAACCTTTAATCAACCTATACCAACATCATCAACTATACACCTCATGTATGTGCCAACTCATCAACTGCTTATCTCAACCATGTACCCAACATGTACCTTAACCAAAATCCCTCATCAATTTCATCATCCATATATTATTTTTAACTCTATAATAAACCTGGTGTATATGATCACATACCTGTAAAACTTTCTTAACTTTGACAACAAGAGACTAGCATCTTCATCAAACTTATCACATGACTAGTTTTTGGATTAGTCAACAACCCTAACTTGAAATGATGATAAATTTGTACCTGTAATGAATAAAATTATGAAACTGATACAAAATTTTCTTCAGTGTGTTTTATGCAATTCCTCCCAGTTTCACTACTTGGAACCTCTCATAAAAGGAGTTATAGCAAAAATGGTATACCTTGTTGAATTCTGGCTTATTCTAGAGAGCGACCTTGTAGAGCGTGCCCTGCACAAAATGTTTGTAGAATCGCTCTGAAAATGTTACACAACATACTACATACTGTAATATAACCAACACATTTTGTCTCACTAAATTTGGATCTATTATGAAGAAGGTATGACATTTTTACCTGAAACACCTGTTTTTGACTAGTTTCAGGACTAGCCACAAACCCTATTTTCCACGGAGTGTAACTCAAAAACTACAACGACCCACAAGATGAATTTTTTACCACAGATAATTGGATATGTTTACTCAATGGTATATAAATTCCAAGGTATGAATCATTCTAGAAAAACAGTTATTGTGAAAATGGTGAGATGACTAGAAAGCAAACATACCTTAGAAAGCATCATCAAAAGAATTTATCCTTCCTTGAATTCTGGCCTTCTTTTCTTCAATTTCCTCAGAAATTCGTTTTAGATATTCTTTGGTTAACTGAGACACCTATAGGTATTCAATATGCTCAAGTGTGATTTAAATTAGATATCCTTGCCTGTTATTTATACTCTCCAAGTAGCTTCCTTAAAAACATCTTCTAGGTCACTTTGCCCACTTTCCTTATTTTAGGGTTAACCCACTTCTAATTTCTCCATTAAATTTATTATTTAAATAATTGATTTTGTATTCACTTTGAATTATAGTGCACTCATCACTTCACTTTATTATTTATCTTTAAAAACTCTTAAACCATTTTGACTACTTTGACCTTTTGGGGCTTCTAGATGACATATGAGGGTCCTCCAACTTCGTAAGGCCATAACTCTCAAACCGTGAGGAGTTATGTGACATTCCACATACCACTAGAAATGGAATGACAAGAAATATACATATAGGATAGTTTCACTGAAAAATTCACTGGCGTTCATCTCATTATTCCACAAATAATCATGGGTTCTCTAACCATTCTTCTAGTATAACTCAATCCGCAAAGCGTCTTCCCATGAGGGATTTCACCATAAGGGGACCACTTTGGAGTTCATCCATTGCTACTTATTATCAACCATGATAAGACAATAATGAGTCATCTTTACATCAAACAATATTGGGTCCATTATTCAACCTTTGTGCTACGGGGCTTTCTTCAAGGGTTGACATCAATGACAACCAACTTTAATCAACATAACTCAACTTACAATTTCATCCTTTTGAGATACTTATGACCATGTTTTATTGATATCTCGTTATTTTTCATCAAGGCTTTAGTTTGATGGGAGAATTCAAAAAATGGTTTGAACATGGTTATTTGGTGAATTATTGTTGGAACATTGGGTTCCTTGGTAAAACTCACCTTGTCATATTAAGGGAGTTGACTAAATATTTGGGTCCAACTGCAAACTAAACTAATGGTTGACCATGTCCACTTTGGATTCTAGATCCACATTTTATGGATAGGTAAAATTGACATGTTACTATGATTGTTGGTTTGGTCCATGACCAAACCTATTTATAGATGATCCATATGGATCGGTCTATCATCATCAGGAAAGATCTCTTTATGCTCTCATGGAGCATTCTTGTTGTGCTTCAGTGCAACGGTGTCTTTAGAGACTACCACTGCTTTTAGATCCGTTGTTCTCCTCTAAGGTTAATTACCTATCCAAACATGGTATTAGATTCATTGGGTTTGTGATATTAGGTTTGTAGAGAACAAAAATGAGGTTGAGATAGTGGTGAATCCATTTGATCTTTGTTGAATGTTTTGATGTGTATCTGATTGTTCTAGGAATGATACCCTTTTTCTATCATGTATTGGAGCTACTTAAAATTTGGCTAGGTTTTATACTGGTAACTCGACTGGAGTTTGCTCAAACTTTCTTGCTTGATGATTAAGAGACTCAAATTTTATAATTTGTTGGTTTGGTGAACTTATTATTGGACCCAACTTTGAATATTGATGGTTTTTTATTGAATGTGTTGATACATCAACCACTGGTTTACCAACAAACTGGACATGAGTCACATAGAGATATTTTCTTGCAAACAAGACAAAGATAAGTTTGACTAGAATCAATCCTTCTTTTACTATATCATGTAGAAAAAATTCCATTCGACCGATTGGAGGGTTTAATTAGTTGTAAATCATCTATCTTCCTCAACTCGACTGCAAGTTGTCTCAACTACACATCCGTCTATTTCTTCCTCGAGGAGAGGTATTCGAACAAACTTGCATCTCGTCGACTGGACGCCAACTTGACTAGAATTATGTGAATTCCCTAGCTCCCACATTCTCTTCTTATATCTTGACTCGACCAGAGACCTCTTTACCTGACTCAATTGGCTCCTTGGTGTTGACTAGTATACACCCAAATTTCCACTTATTGTTTGTTTGATGAATAAGAGATTGACGGAATCATGTATCGAATGATATAACCAAACCAGATCTGACCTGACTCCATGTTGATTCACAGATTCAAAGACTTACTACGTCAACTAGAAAAGATGCACCCTATCTCTTGTTGTTGACTAGAGAATCAAGTCTACACCGACCTCAAATCAGACCCTCTTCGACCCGATCACGTGGGTGTATTCCCTAGATGATTGACGAAGCACACATTTGTATAATGTACATGGCGTTGTCCATAACTAAGATATGTCAATTGGTGGCTTCTTGGCATGAACGACCAGATACATGTGATTGGTATCATATATGTGGAATTGGTACATGCTTGGATCTACATTAATGGCTCTATAGAGGTTGATTACTTATTTCAAGTAACATCCCAGAAGATCGACTTGGTATAATTCAACTAGTGACTTATTGTTTATGGTCGACTTATCATGAACCCATTTCTTTTTCAAACCATCATTTTCATATTTGGTGCTTTGATTCTTTCCTTCTATCAATGGTGGGTATGCTTGATGAAGATGAAGTCTTATTTCTTCATAAATTGTAGTAGATTTGTGAGAAAGAGGTCATTTCCTTGCAATAATCTCGTAATTAACTTCATACAGAGGTAATGGACTTGCAGGTTGTCGTTTCACAATTACGGTCTAGGAATCGACGATTTAAGAATGAACTAGATGTTGGAATTATTGTCATTGATGTCAAAGGATTAATTATGTCATTAATGTCATATTATGGAATTACAATACAAGCGACGTTTCCAAGATTGATTTATATACACACAAAATTATATATATATATATATATATATATATATATATATATATATATATATATATATATATATATTAAAAAAGGGGTGCATGTGAAAAGGTAAAAAATGAGATGGTGGTTTCAAACCCATGGGTTTGGGGTATTTTCACATCGTATTTGGAATTAATTATTTAATGAAGGGACATGTCCCTTCATGAAGGGTTATGAAAAAGTATAAAAAGAGAAAGCACTGAGAGAAAGTGTGTGTGTGAAAATGGATTAGCAAAGTGTTGGCCCTTGAACAAGTTTTGAGGAACACTTGGTCATATTTGACTATTTTTGGACTTCGACAGCGTGTCAAAGATGGAGTGATAGGCGAAGCAGAGATCACGGGATCTCGACCCACTTTTGGGGCCCTTTTAGGGTTTTGGGTTAATGTAATGGGAAAGGGATGTCGGCCCGTGGGTTAACCCATGCTTAGGCCCTCTTTTGTAATATATAAATAGATACTTAGGCAATGTAAGAAAATCCATTGGCTTAGTGCAGTAGATGTGATTTCTTAGTGCAGAGAGATGCTTTATGTGACTGTAAGAGCTTTGTGCATTTTGTTTGGAAATTGCAAAACTAAGTGCAAGTTGTTGTAAGAGATTGTGGATCTACCCGAAGAAGGAGGATCCAGCGAGGTGCGTAGATCTCCTGTCCTACGTGGAGTAGGGTTTGATAAGCTTCATGCATGTAACTAATTAACTAGAGCTAATAAAGAAGAAGAGTTGGTGGTCGTAGCCCTAGAGTGGGGGTGAATACTGTGTGTTGTGCTTTGTTCTTTGACTTTATGTGTTTATCTCTCTCTTTGCTAAGTTCTTTGATAGATTTAGATAGATCTACTAATTATTTGTACTTCTTAGATGCATATGAATGCTAGATCTGTCATGTATGAAGATGCTTAGTGCTAATCTATTGGATCTGATCTATTTTACTTTTGTTAAGTGCTGAAATATCTTAGCTCTGAGTAAATGATGCAATGCTCTGTGCTAACTGCGAGGTATAATAAGGGTTGAATCTTGATTAATGATCAATGCTAAGTGTGTTGTAAGTAATATAATCACATATATGTGTCCCAACTAAGGTTGCAGACACCTGAGTCTTGCAGCCACCCCTTCCTCTACCTTGGGTGAGACTTCATCTGCTTCGAAGGTGTTTCCGAAAGCGTCAGTAGTTAGGGATTTGTTGGTGTTCTCTTGAGCATTGAACCCTAGGTCTTCCCCTCTGCCAACACAAAGATTGAATTGTGAAATCAATTTTAAACAGGTCATCTTGGCACTAGTGCTATAAATTATTTTCTAGGGTGTTTCGGACCTTAAAAATTTGTAGATATAGAGGAGATATTGTGGTGTACATGTGGTACAAATTTCATATGTTGGTTCACTACACTTCCATAGATATTCCCTGTGGAATTTAGGGTTCATGGATGCTCCTGAAATTAGTTTCCATATGTCATCTTGTCACTTTCGCTATAACTTATTTTATGGGATGTTTCAGACCTTGAAACTTTGCATAAAGAGAGGAGAGATTGTGGTGTACATGTGGTACAAATTTTAGATGTTGGTTCTATATAATTTTGGAGATATTCTATGTGGAATTTAGGGTTCTTGAATGCTCCTTAAATAAGTTCCAAACATGTCACTTTGGAATTTTCACTATAAATTATTTTATGGGACTTTTCAAACTATGAAAATTTTAGAGAATAGAGGAGACATATAGAAGTACCTTGGTTAACAATTTACGAATGATATTTTCAAAATTGTATACCTAACATGTTTTACAAGTTCATTCTTTGGAAGAGGCCCAAAATGACAAGGTTTGAGAAATTTTCCATTTGGAAATTCAAATTTTGGTAAGACTTGGTAAAGGCGGAAGTAGTGACAAGACCTGGTGGAGGTAGAAGAAGTGAGTAAACTTGGTGAAGGAAGAAGCAACAAGCATACCTAGTGAAGAAAAAAGTAGTAAGAAGACTCGGTGAAGGTTGGTGCAACTCACACAAAGAGATTGGTGTCTCTTGCTAAGTTGGTGCTTAGTGGTGGCGATTGGTGTCTCCAATATATTTTTGTCTACAAAGATCTATAAAAGATTGTTGTCTCTTACTAAGTTGGTGCTTAGCGGTGGGGATTGGTGTCTCCAGTTGATTGGCTTCTACAAATATCTATAATAATAGGTTGGTGCCTACCAATATTTGTAGTAGTGGGGATTGGTGTCTCCAATAGGTTGGTGCCTATAAATGTGTTTAATAGTATGTCGGTGCCTACAAATAATTGTAAAGAGAAGTTTTGTGGTTTTCTCCCGAAAGGGTTTCCACGTAAATCTTGTGTTCCATGTTTTGCAATGATTGTTTTCTTATGGTTGATGATTGTTTGAAAAAGAAAAAAATTATCTTATACTGATTCACCCCCCCCCATTTCTCATTATAAGTCTATGCTCAACATTGGACACAACCCATACCCAACTAGAAGATGAGGCTTCCCTTTTTTAAACTGATCTTTTTCTATTGTTTGATGAGAAATCTAGGAAAGTTTCTAACCTAGAACGAACAATGAAGACTATTTTCTAGGATCTTGTAGATGATTTTGGAAAAAAATACGATATTTTATATGATATAGAAAATACAGTGAAAATTATTTCTCATATAGGTGAAGTAGAGATCACAAGATCTCGGCCCACTTTTGGGGCCCTTTTAGGGTTTTGGGTTAATGTAATGGGAAAGGGATGTCGGCCYGTAGGTTTACCCATGCTTAGGCCCTCTTTTTTAATATATAAATATATACTTAGGCAATGTAAGAAAATCCACTGACTTAGTGCAGTAGATGTGATTTCTTAGTGCAGAGAGATGATCTATGTGACTRTGAGAGCTATGTGCATTTTGTGTGGAACTTGTAGAATTGAGTGCAAGTTGTTGTAAGACATTGTGGAAAGTTGAGTGCCAGATATACCTGGAGAAGGAGGATCCAGTGAGGTGCACAGATCTCCTGTCCTACACAAAGTAGGGTTTGATAAGCTTCGTGCCTGTAACTGATTAACTGAAGCTAATAAAGAAGAAGAGTTGGTGGACGTAGCCCCAGGGTGGGGTGAACCACGTAAATACTATGTGTTGTGCTTTGTGCTTTGACTTGATGTGTTTATATCTCTCTTTGCTAAGTGCTTTGATAGATTTAGATAGATCTACTAATTCTTTGTACTTATTAGATGCATATGAATGTTAGATCTGTCATGTGTGAAGATTCTTAGTGCTAATCTACTAGATCTAATCTATTTTACTATTGCTAAGTGCTAAAATATCTTAGCTCTGAGTAAATGATGTGATGCTTTGTGCTAACTGCGAGGTACAATAAGGGTTGAATATTGATGAATGATCAATTCTAAGTGTGTTTTAAGTACTATAATCACATATATGTGTCCCAGCTAAGGTTGCAAACACCTGAGTCTTGCAACCACCCCTGCCTCTACCTCGGGTGAGACTTCATTTGCTTCGTAGGTGTTGCCGAAAGGGCCATTAGTTACGGCTTTGTTGGTGTTCTCTTGAGCGTTGAACCTTGGGTCTGCCCTTGTGCCAACAAATGGTTATGTTTCTAAGACCTAAAACTGTGATTGCTAGGAACTGGGGAAGAAGAAACTTTGTGCAAAAGAAATCTCTGTGCGTAGATCTATTTCCCTAGTGCGCAACTTTTTACTCGACTTGTGAAGATTTTTGATAGGAATAAGGTTAGATCTGAAGAAAGGAAGATCATATCTAAAGAAAAGAAGCGATATCTAAATGCTCTGTGCTCTAAGAAAAGTAAAAGTGGAAAACACTGAAATAAAGAGGTCAGATCTGTAGAAAAGAGGTAAGATCTATAAGCTTTGTGCTCTAATAAAGGTAAGAATAGTCAAAATTTCTTAGAAATGGAAGCTTTGTGCCCTATAGAAGTAAGATAATTGAAATGTTTATTTTTCTAGAACATGGATCTAGGTATGTTTGATAGATTCTGTCCTAGCTTAAAAATAGGGCAGTAATAGATGAAAGAAAGTTTGATATGAATAGATATGATAAGTATAATGATAGATATGTTAGACCTATGCATAGAAAGAATGTTTGGACTAACAAGTGGATGCAGGATCCTAGAAATAATTTTTTGCAGGATAGTTACCATGATCCTGGTGCACAGTACAGAAGAAGTTGGGGATCATTTAAGAGAAAGAGAGGATTAACCCTATGTTACAACTACGGAAGACCGGGACATCTTGCTAAGGAATGCCCTAGTGGGAGATCTAGTTATCTCTGTTGCAAATATTTGGTCCACGACGTATTGGATTTCCCTATAATGATCGCTAAGTTTGAAAGGCTCAATCTGAATCAATAAGACTAGAAGGCAGATCCAGAAAAGGCAGAAACCCAGCAAGAATCAGAGAAAATATTAATACGGATAAAATAAACCCTGGAGGAACATAAAGATGTCCAATTACCAGAGATCTTCAAAGAAAAGGAGAAAGTCGAAGAAAGAATAGAGGACTTCGACATTGATAGTATTCTTGATGAAGAAACACAAGTGAACATTATGCCAGAAAGAACTTGGGAAGCTATAGGAAATCCTGCCATGCTCCCTTCCCTAGGAGGAACAAGTTTATTTAGAGGAAAGCTAGTAAACCGATGTGGAAGGCTCGCTCGGATACCTATGAATTTCAATGGAACTTCGACAGAGGAAGACTTTGAGATTATTAAATTTGTTGAAGACAGTGCCCCATTTACCATGCTCATAGGAAAACCTTGGATTGATAGAGAACAAGCCAAACGAAAAGAGGAAGAAGAAGTTTTGGACCAGAAGAAGCAAGAGTTAAAAGACTTTATGACTAGAAGGATTGTGCACTTGATTGAAGAACAAAAGAGCAGATCATAGATATTTAATACTAGAAACTCCGATGTCGAGGCTAAGAGAACACTAGAGGATCCGCAGAAGATTGAGTTACCTATTTTCAATACAGAAGAAGTATTACCCAGGAACACTAGGAAATAATTTCAAAAACGTGAAGTAACTAAGACCACAAAAGATAAGCATCAGAATAATAAAAGCATTACTGAGACGAAGCTCACTGGGAAGAAGGCTAGAAAGTTAAGAAAGAAATGAGCTAATATTGTAAGATTATAGGAGGTTCTAGAGGACACTTCGCAGAAAGAAAAATTGCAGAATTGGAGCTTCGCCGAGATATCATAACAATGACAAAGATTACTTTGCCATGTCGAAGAAATATAGTCATTGGGGTCGATATACCCGTTCGACTTCTGCTCCGAACGGGCAGAAAAGAAATAAAGGTTCATCATCCAACCGCTGAAACATGCCATAACGGATCAAACAGGGGTTAATGAAGGATCATAACCGTTGTCAGCAAACCATTGCTAATTTTCCCTACTTAGTCCATCACACCACACACCGAGAATACTTTTTTCTAAGTGAGAATTTGAGTGCGAAACTTGAGATTAATTCACCCTGATATCATTGCCTTGTTCCCATACTATTCACTGTAGTCTCTAAATTCCTTTCGCACCCGAGCTAGCTGACCCAAGCTTGTATGTCAAACAAGATCAACGCTGCTGAGAAAGTAATTAAAGAATTTTTTATTGATTTAATGACTAAGAGAGTCATTTCAGAGTGAGGAGTGTCTACAGGTGTACTGGCATCATCCTCGGGAGCATTTCCAGCTTCCCCCTCCACTGCTCGAGCAGGACCATCCTGACCGCCTTCGAAAAGATGATCTAAGATCGCAACGATTTTTCCACTGTGAAGATGATCCCAAGTATCTTGCCTAAATATATCCCACCACTAAGAAACACAGTGAATCGAGACACTGTACCCAAAGACTTCGACTATGATTTGGTCACTGTGTACCTCCCAAAATGGGTGCGCGTAGTTAGGGCTGACCAGGACAAGCTCGCAGCGCTGAAATTTAGTGATTTTAACCTTGGAGGTAGAAAATTTTACAGTATCCTAGCCTCACACAAGTACTTAACTATCAAAAAAGGTAGGAACATGAAGATTGTCCCTCATCAATGGACCCATAGCCTCGCGCAGTCAACCCTCCTCAATGTAATGAGGATTCCTCATTTCGGGAGGCATCAGGAAGTGAATTCATGCGTCATATTGTTGTTGTCCTGCTACCACAGAGGATACTTATGGTTGGGCCGTCGCATCACTGTGGATCCAATTATGATCAATCGAATCACATGGATAAGCATGTAGGGCCATGAACCGCAGGAGTTTTACCCCTGAAAGACCGTAGATCGCGCTCTCTCCCAACGAATAAAGGACACATATGGCGATGTAGAGAAGGGAACGCAAGGCTACAAGGTAGCCTCCATTGAGAATGCAACAGTGCACCTCGATTGCCATATGAATGCAGGAAAGTTAGTCTGTAAGAACAGACCAACACAAGTGACTAAATTTGTAGTTGACCTCGTAGGGAAGTGCACGGAGGGACTACAAATTAACTGGGAAAAGTACTTGGTAATTCAGCTAGAGCTTGACTACAGAGAAGCGCAAGACTAAGGGTATGAGTTACACTTTAGTTTGTTTCTCATACTCATCACTTTCATCGCCTAAGAGCTACCATAAGGTGCCACTTTTCCAAAGATCGAATCCTTCGAACCACTGGCCATGAAGTTTTGTACGCTGTGCTACTCTAGTGACATGAACAAGCAGTGGAAGTCCAACGTCGTCTTTCATACCTATTATAACCAGTTGAAGAATGCAATCTACTCTACACCGCGCCTCACGCCAAACACACTTCATAGGTTTAGACCTTTGATCAAATTCAATGTGGATTGCCACTTCACCTATATCACAGTGTGCACTAATGAGCACAAACATTAGCTTCAGTCGTACTACCAGTTGACAGAAGAAGACTTTGAGAAAATTACCAAGGAATGGTCGACGGACCTCCTTGTTCCAACGGACCTTGCAAAAATGTCCAATGTGGATAGCCCTGAAGCTATACTGAATACACCTAGACTGATCAATACTAATAAGGATGATGAAGTTCAAGATATCCATAGCACATCCACGAATACTACTCCGATCTCACCTATGCAGGGAGGTGATGGCGAAGAACTAGGTGGCACAAAAGTTGAGAAAAACAAAGGCGAGGTTACTCCACCTAGAGAGGAGGAGGATCTCTCTAAGAAAAGGAAGGTCACCCCACCAAATCCCTCATCCCATAAGAAAAATAAGGCCACCCAAACTACATTTAAGATTACCCTCACATAGGATGACTTCAACTTCTTGATCGCTGAGTTGAATGATGCCTCACTAGAGATCGCAGAAAGGCAAGAAGTGAAGCGAGAGGATATATTCAGCCGACTCAAGGGTGAACTTCAAGAAGTGCAGTAGGCACTCTAGTCTAGCCGAGACATTTATACTACACCCTTGATGACTGGAACAGTAGGAACAAGCGATGAGCCCACTCAATTACACCAGATTGTCGACCAAGTCGAAGCTTGCCTTCGACGAGCTCAAGAAGACACAACACAAGCCACCCAGGCTTTCGCACAAGTACAGAGAACACTTATAGAACAACAGAGGAAGGCGGAATAGGAACAACTTGCCTTACAAGTGAAGTGGGAGGAGGAGAAATCATAGTTACAGCAGAGAAAGGACCAATTGCTAGCAGAGCAACTTGACGTACAGGAACGAGTTCACAAAGCACTTCGCTCTGTGACGATCATCGAAGTGAAGATTGAAGAACGTGTCCCACAACAGGTGGAAAAACTTGAAGAAGTAATCCAACAAATTCAACAACACATTTCATATCTAGAACTTTGTACAGTGCCCGAGACTCCCCAAGAAGTAAGAGATCTAAGGGAGGCAATTGCTCGTAGCGCAGTTGACATGTTACAAACCTTGGCTTTGGAATGTAATAAGTTGAGCGCTAGAAGCACCCAAACTTATGAGAACCTCACAGAGAACCCATAATTACATACATTAGAGGCACAAGTCCAAGAAGTAAAGAAACATGCATATATACTACAGGTGCAGCTAAAGGCCTTGACCCCAGTTGAAAGAATGAAGCGATTTCTAGAACAACGCACCGCCCAAAAACAGGTACACACACTGCAAAGTAAAGTTATGGAAGTCTCTCAATGACTTCAACCAATCCAATAGAAAGCATGCCAACTTTTCACTGAAGTTGAGAGCTAGGCAGTCAAGCTTGAACAGGTTGTCATCATCATATAACAGTGCATGGAAGGACCAGTCAACGATGCAGTGATCCAGGAGTTCACTGAGAAAGAAATTGTCGTACTGCAGCAGGTCGAAGTAGCTCGATCTAGGCTCGAGACATTCGAAGCAGATTTGATCAGACCAGAGTGACTCGAGATGAGTCACAGGTGAGTGTTGGGGGCATGTTGTCCCTTGACCAAGTTTTGAGGAACACTTGGTCATATTTTACCATTTTTTGACTTCAACAGCCTGTCAAAGATGGAGCCCCAGGTGAAGCAGAGATCACAGGATCTCAGCCCACTTTTGGGGCCCTTTTAGGGTTTTGGGTTAATGTTATGGGAAAGGGATGTTGGCCCATGGGTTTACCCATGCTTAGGCCCTCTTTTGTAATATATAAATGCATACTTAGGCAATGTAAGAAAATCCACTGGCTTAGTGCAATAGATGTGATTGCTTAGTGCAGAGAGATGATCTATGTGACTATAACAGCTCTATGTTGTGTGGAAATTGCATAACTGAGTGCAATTTGTTGTAAGAGATTATGGAAAGATGAGTGCCAGATCTACCCAGAGAAGGACGATCAAACGAGGTGTGTATATCTCCTATCCTACGCAAAGTAGGGTTTGATAATATTAGTGCCTGTAACTAATTAACTGAAGCTAATAAAGAAGAAGAGTTGGTGGACGTAGCCCCAGAGTGGGGGTGAACCGCATAAATACTGTGTGTTGTGCTTTGTGCTTTGAATTTATGTATTTATATCTCTCTTTGCTAAGTTCTTTGATAGATTTAGATAGATCTACTAATGCTTTGTACTTCTTAGATGCATATGAATGTTAGATCTGTCATGTATGAAGATGTTTAGTGTTGATCTACTAGATCTGATCTATTTTACTGTTGCTAAGTGTTGAAATATATTAGCTCTGAGTAAATGATAAGATGCTATGTGCTAACTGCGAGGTCTAATAAGGGTTGAATCTTGATGAATGATCAATGATAAGTGTGTTGTAAGTAATATAAACACATATCTATGTCCCAGCTAATGTTGCAAACACATGAGTCTTGTAACCACCCCTTCCTCTACCTTGGGTGAGACTTCATATGCTTCGCAGGTGTTGCCGAAAGGGTCGGTAGTTAGGGATTTGTTGGTGTTCTCTTGAGCGTTCAACCCTGGGTCTGCCCCTGTGCCAACACAAAGTTGAATTGTGAAATCAATTTCAAACAGGTCATCTTGGCACTAGTGCTATAAATTATTTTCTAGGGTGTTTTGGACCTTAAAAATTTGTAGATATAGAGGAGATATCGTGGTGTACATGTGGTACAAATTTCATATGTTGTTTCACTACACTTTCATAGATATTCCCTGTGGAAGTTAGGGTTCATGGATGCTCCTGAAATTAGTTTCAATATGTCATCTTGGCACTTTCTCTATAACTTATTTTATGGGATGTTTCAGACCTTGAAACTTTGCATAAATAGAGGAGATATTGTGGTGTACATGTGGTACAAATTTCAGATGTTGGTTCTATATAATTTTGGAGATATTTTATGTGGAAGTTAGGGTTCTTGAATGCTCCTTAAATAAGTTCCAAATAGGTCATCTTGGAATTTTCACTATAAATTATTTTCTGGGACTTTTCAAACTATGAAAAATTTAGAGAATAGAGGAGACATATAGAAGTACCTCAGGTAAAAGTTTCATAATGATATTTTCAAAATTGGATACCTAACATGTTTTACAAGTTCATTCTTCGGAAGAGGCCCAAAATGATAAGGTTTGAGATTCAAATTTTAGTAAGACCTGGTAAAGGCGGAAGTAGTGAGAAGACCTGGTGGAGGTAGAAGAAGTGAGTAAACTTGGTGAGGAAGAAGCAACACGCATACCTAGTGAAGAAAAAAGTAGTAATAAGACTCGGTGAAGGTTGGTGAAACTCACACAAAGATATTGGTGTCTCTTTCTAAGTTGGTGCTTAGTGGTGGCGATTGGTGTCTCCAATATATTTTTGTCTACAAAGATCTGTAAAAGATTGTTGTCTCTCACTAAGTTGGTTCTTAGCAGTGGGGATTGGTGTCTCCAGTTGATTGGCTTCTACAAATATCTATAATAGTAGGTTGGTGCCTACCAATATTTGTAGTAGTGGGGATTGGTGTCTCCAATATGTTGGTGCCTATAAAAAAATTTAATAGTATGTTGGTGCCTACAAATAATTGTAAAGAGAAGTTTTGTGGTTTTCTCCCGAAAGGGTTTCCACGTAAATCTTGTGTTCCTTGTTTTGCAATGATTGTTTTCTTATGGTTGATGATTGTTTGAAAAAGTAAAAAAAAATCTTATATTGATTCACACCCCCCCCCTTTCTCTTTATAAGTCTATGCTCAACATTGGACACAACCTGTACCCAACTAGAAGATGAGGCTTCCCTTTTTTAAGTTGATCTTTTTCTATTGTTTGATGAGAAATCTAGGAAAGTTTCTGACCTAGAAAGAACAATGGAGACTGTTTTCTAGGATCTTGTAGATGATTTTGGAAATAAATCCGATCTTTTATATGATATAGAGAAGAAAGTGAAAATTATTTCTCATACAAAAAATGATGTCTTGAAGACAAACCTTCACACACTGGAAGAATCCAATACCCAGCTAGCAAATGAAGTTGCCCATTTACAAACCTATGTTGATGAGCTTCATGAAGAAGCTACTCCTCTTCAAGAAGATAACAACCACCTATTTGATATATATCGGGCTTTGAAAGAATATTATGATGCCTTATTGTTGCATCTTACTAAGAAGGATGTGGCTATTCAGGGCTTGTAGTATTGCAAATAGAACCTTGAAGATGAAGTTCATCAACTATAGAAAGATAAGAAGACGATTTATGTTGTTGATATTCCAGGCTCGCTTATTATTGTTTCCACCTTTGATACTCTTTATTGTATTCCAATTATTCATAATAAGACTGATGATTGTGTTTTTTCTCCCAGATTTGAAAAACACACTACATGTATTAGGTCCCGACTACTGAGCAAGATGTTATATACCGAAGGAGGAATTTGGAATAATGGATAGGGTATTTTTGTTCCTATTACACCTGAGATGAATTCACCAAAAACAAGTCTTGGATATGATGTTGTTTTTTTCTCCATACCTACACATATCCTTACTTTAACTAACGAAGTTTTATTTTTTGAAAGTGGAGTTCAGACTGGTTTTCCAAAAGATAAACCTATTGTTGATTGTGTTGAATAGATTGATGTGTTTCATATCCCTCACATGCAAGAATTTGAGAATATTTTTCCAGATGACATATTGTTCATATGTCATGTTTCTCTACTCCTATGAGTGAACCAAACCTTGACCCTTCTTTCTTTGATCAGCCAACACAAAAATCTATGACCTATCATCATCCTCACCATAAAAAGTGAAGGAATGGAAATCATGCTTTCATATCTTTGCAATATAGACGTGAAAGACATCACCATGGAGCACTATCGACTATCAAGATAGATTGTGGTTGGATTGATGAATGGTCATGGGAGAATATAAATAATTACTTGATAACTTCATATCATTGTGTATCATCAGTTGTACAATCATGCAATGTTCCTCTTCCTTATTAATTTCCTTGAAAGTGGTCGACTATGGTTCTACCCGACATGATAGTTGACTAGCGTTTCAACTCGATATTTTTCAACTGGAGGTTCCACACCTAGATTCAACTAGATGTTTTTCATCAACTATTGTTTTTCAACAAGAACTATTTCTACTCCTTATATATCCCTCAGTTGTGTTTAAGAGGGGATTACTTGAAATTGTTGATGTGTAAACCCAATTGACGTCTTCTTGTTGACTTGACTTGGCTTTGATAAGTCTGACCAAACCATGTTCGACTGTGTTGTTGGGAGATGTACTATTGCTTAATGTACCTGATATAGAGACTCTCTAGATTGGAATAGACTGTTGGATTTCCATAGATTGATTTGGTGCATTTCTTGTCTAATTGATTGATTGACTCACTTGTGTTATCTTGTTGTCTAGTTAACTGACTAACTGGGATTGTGTTTTGGATAGTCATTTTGCAACCAGTTTTGCATTGGATGGATGCCTTCGTTGAATTGATCATTGTTGATGGTGATAGTGTTCATAATTCTTCAGAAGTGTTTTTATATAGTGCTTGATTAGCTTTTGCAGTCATAACAAATTCAAGGGGGAAATCTATGTGCTTTGTAAAAAAAATTCCTCCAATCTAAGTCTACGAGGGGGTGTTGGAACATTTGTTTCTTTAGTGAACCTCAAATTTTCATATTAAGGGAGTTGACCAAATCTTTGGGTCCAACCATTGACTAAACTAATGGTTGACTATGTCCACTTTGGATTCCAGATACGCATTTTATGGACAGGTACAACCGACGTGATCCCGTGATTGTTGATTTTTTCCATGACCAACCTATTTATAGATGATACTTATGGATTGGTCTATCATAATTGGAAGAGATATATGTGTGCTCTCATGGAGCATGCTTGTTTTGATTCAGTGCAACAATGTCTTTAGACACCACCACTTCTTTCGGATCCTTTGTTCTCCTCTGTAGCTATTTACCTGTCCCAACAATTATAATCCCAAATTTCATACTTTGCGGAAATTAGATATTTTGTGTTGATATTTTATTCTAAGTATCTTGCAATATCTTCTTCAATTCCTCATGAGCTTGAATTGTTCCCTTAATATGTGACTTTTTTTGAGCTATTTTCTATTGCAAATTTTGAATAGATGTTTTTTCCTTTAGTGAAACATTCAAACCAGTAGATTTATCTTCTTATGTTATTATTATATTTTCCACATTTTGAAATTTTTATGAAAGCTCTAGGACCTTGGCCTTGTAAGACGTTATTTGTTTGAAAATTTCATCAACATTTTACTCAAGGATATACATATCCTTTAGCTTATTATCACTATTTATATCGTTGGATAATTGAAAAAGTTCCAACAAAGGTCTAGATTGATACAATTTTTCAATAATATATTTTTGTAACTTCTCAGCTTCAATATTCTACAATATTACTCTTTTATTTTGTTAGTTCAAAGATATTTTGCATGAGTAAGGTATTTTTCTCCTTCAATGCTATATTCTCCTAGATGAATGATCAACTCTTATGATTGTACATGCTTTGACAAGGGCATATTAAAATTTGATAACAAAATATTAATTTTTGTATCTTTATATTCTAGTAAATATTTGACACTTTCATATTCTCTATATCTAGTTCCCAAGATGGTATTTTTTCCTTCTAATTCCTCTTCCTTATTCATTCTTTCCTTGTTGATTATTTTCTCATGCTTCAACTATCTATCCAATCTTTGGAACCCATTTTCTTAGCTGAGGTGTCCCTTTTTTATTATCATGATTTCTAACCCTTCCAAGATGTTCTAGATTTTATCCTTTTTAACCCTTGCTTAATTAGTAATAGTCATATTGGCTATTGATTCTTCCACCCATTCAACTTCATTTGAATCATATTCTTCACCCATGCCAGTCACTTATGGGTCAATGTTTTGTTATTTTGTTGATGTTGAAATTAAAGGCTTTGTCTTCCCTTTAGGAACCATCAACTCTTCAAGTTATTCATGCTTTAATTTCACCAAATATTGAACATCCTCCCACCTATCCTTGTTTGCTAGTATTTCCAATTCAGGGTTACTATGATGAGTATAAGCAGAATATATATAAGAAACTCTTTGGGTATGTATTATATGATGAGGATCATATGGATAGATTAACACTGGAATAAGACAAAGTGAAATCATCATTTTTTAATTTTTTAAGTAAGAATTTATATACAAGGAGTCTTCAAAAAGCTAGAGTTACAAAGTGTGCAGTAGTGTCGTACTGTAATAACTGAAATGCCCTATGGGGAAACCAGTTCATCCAGTCAGTGTTGGGACCAAAATGACTACCAGTATTACAGAAACTGAAAACAGAATGAAGAAAAGTAAACTAAAAGTCATAAGTAAATTCTAATACTGGCCTTCATGAGGCCACAGAAGACCCATGTTCTGGTCATACACCTGGCTTGTAAGCTGGCCAACTAGAAGGAGAGGTGGCATGGGTTGCAAGGTCCCAGGGCTCCTCTTCAATAGTTTTCCCTCTCCATTCCATTTTCTCATATGTTTCGGTGTCCGAGTCACCCATTTCCAGTCTGTCGTCGAGCCATGTGCCTCCCACTTCCCTGGGCACATGCGAGCCCCATTTTGTTGCAACGTTCACCCCGGGTGTTTCATCTTCTGTGTGCATGTAATCCTATTCCATGTCCATGTGCATTTCTTGCCTAGAGTCACCACCTCCTGTTGGAAGACCCCTTTCATTGGATTCTTCTGTATGGGCGTGCTCTGCTACCCCCGATGCATCTGGTGTGAAGTAGAAGGCCCTATGGAAGGTGGAGAGGATTTGGAGAAGCGCAGAGGCCTTCCCATCTAGTAGATCTAGCCAAAACTGGAGGTCATATAGGCCCTGTCGAAGCTTGAAGACCAGCTCGTGGAGAATGGCCATGCTATCCTACAAATGTGAGTCTGGGACTGAGTCTGAAAAGGAGTGTGGCCCAGGCTAAGTTTCCTGAAGAAGAGGTGGTTCTTCCAAGGGTGGGCGAGAGGAGGAGGTATCTGGTGGAGCCGGTATGCTGGATAGTGAATTTGGTGGTACTACAAGAGGTTCCCAAGATGAAGAGGATCTGTCCAGGTTGGGTCCTATGGGAAAGCCTAGTGAGCTATCAGTGAGTGTCAACCCCTCAATCCGGGAAGCAGGAGGGGAGGAGGTGGTGAGTGGTTCTTGCTCAGACTGTGAGGAATGTGAGGAGTGCGTGGGGGATGAACCAATGGAGGATCCCAAGGAGGTTGCAGGTATCCAATCGAGGGCCAATTGAGGTTGCACTGGTTGCCAAGGCGAGCCTCTTCTTGGCTTGCCTCTCTATCTCGACATTCTGACGGCCCAGGGGGAGAAGGTGAGCACAAGGAGAGACCCCAGATGGTCAAGAAGAAGCTGGAGAAAAAACCAGTTGTAGGAGAGAACAACGAAGGAGGGAGGCTGGAATGAGGCATGGCTTCGTGGTTGAGGAAGAAGAAGGCGATGTTGCATGCACAGAGTAAAGGTGCATTCAATGAGCAGAGCCATGGAGGGGAAAACTTGAGGAGGTTAGGTGCACCAGGATTAATGGTGCCTGGGACATCATATGAGGGAGTTAAATTCATGGGGGTGGTAATGGTGCTTTCCATGCTTCAGTCACATGGAAGTCGCCATGCTGGACTCTTTGCGTCACCTTCAAGTGCCATGTGTCCCGCACTATCACCCCATCTAGGGGTCTATCCACTGCTATGGATTTTTTGTTGCATTGTTGGAGAATGGGGTGTGTCGTATTGAGGGAAGTTTGGCACAAAAGTTTCAGTCCTTCCCAATTTGTTCCCAGATATTCCAGTTCATCCACAACTTGATTCACCTTTCTCCTGATGTGTGAGGTAATGAAGGCCTGATTCGGTTGCAAGATATTCACAATTTTTCTTAGTGCATAAGAGAGTCTCCAGTAAGGTGAGATTCGCTCTGGGTTAGCTCCGTTCAATATTCTCTAGAAAAGATTGGTAATGACTATTGGATCCCCTTCAATGATCAGCTTGGTGAATTTGTGCTCAATTGCTAATTGCAAGCCTCGGGTGAGCCCCTATAAATCAGAAGCATTGTTCGTAGTGTGTCCTAGGATTCCTGTGTTAATGAGAAGAATATGGCTTCAGTGATCGTGGAAGACTACTCCAAAACCTGTTTCCCGGGGGTTACCCTTGGAGGCTTCACCAAAGTTTATCTTGATGAAGCCTTCTGTGGGGGGGTGACCAATTCGTGGGGCTACTTTGAGGGNNGGGGGGGGGGGATGGATCCTGAACCAGATTGACTTTCCAGTGCTGAAGAATACTTTTCTTAGAAGGAGGGCCATTCAGATCCATTGCATGCCAATGTTGTAGCCTGATGGTTTCCAGAGTGTTGAGGCGAGTTTGGTTCCAACAGTGCTACCAAGGGAGATGATCATTCTTGAAGATTATTCTATTCCTTTCCTTCCATATTTTCCAAAGTATAAACCTCGAGAGAATTTTCCAGATATGGTTGAGAAGGGGTGATTGAAAATCCTTGTCTCTCCATTCTGCTATGGTGTTGATGATACTATCCCATTTTCGGTCTAAGGTGTGCATGATTAGTGCACATTGATCCCAAACTTGAGTAGTGTAGGGGCAGGTGTTGAGGAGATGGCTCATAGTCTTGACTTATGATCCACAAAGCATACAGATGGATGGACCAACAAAACCCCTTTTCGAGAGGTTATCCCAGGTGAGGATGCTTGAGTGAGTGACAAACCAGAGGAAGAGACTGATTTTTGGCTAGTGTTTCAGGGCCCAGATTTTGCTCCAATCCTTCCACAGGGGTAACGGGTCTAAGTGAGCTTTGATGGCATAGGCCTATTTTATGGTGAAGGTGCCCTTGGCATGTATTCCCATCGTAGGATGTCCTCCCCTGTCAGAATGGGGATTTTCCTTTTATTGAGTTCGTTGTGTCAGGGTTGAAGGTCCACGTGTGCCTCTACATTTAGGTGATCCTTGTTTGAAATCCAACATCTCTAGGTGGGCTCTGTTAGGTTGTCCTGCCAGTAGTCTGCCACTTTTTTCAGGCTTGCCTATGTGGTCGGGATGCTGAAGGTGTCAGCCCAATCTTCATGCTCGATAATTGGCCATTGCTACCATGAAACTTTCCAGAACAAAGTTGTTCTCCCATTTCTGATTTCCCAGAAGGTGTGACTTGTGAAAAGATGTTGATTTTGTCGAGTTGTCATCTAGATTAGGGATCTAGGGTTGTTCCCATTCCATATGATCAAGTTTCTCTCCACCATGTTGGGTGCATATTTCCTTCTCTAGAGCTTGGCCCGCAAATCTTGCGGTTTTTTGAGCCACCTCCACCAGAACTTGGCACTTAGGATTTTGTTCATAATTGAGGGGTCCCTTAACCCAAGGCCCCCTTGAGATTTGTGTTTGAAAAGTTTATCCCAACTGATTAGTGCCATATTTTTCCCTGTTTTAAGGCCTTTCCAAAGGAAATTCTTTTTCAAGTTTTTAATGGTAGTAAGGACAAAATTTGGGGCCGCAAGAGCAGAAAAGGTATAAACAGGTAGGGATTGAAGCACAAATTTTAGAAGAATGAGGCGACTGGGGAGATTGAGGGATTTGTAGGTCCAAGACGAAAGAATCTTAGCAAAGAAGGTGAGAATATGCTCCCACAAACTGTTCCTGAGGGCGTTGTCTAGCAAGGGGATGTCGAGGTATTTGGATGGAAGGGAGATTTAGGTGAAACCCAAGATTTATGAGATATGACGTTGAATCAAAGCTGGTGTATTGAAGAAGAAAATATAGGATTTGTCTTTGTTAAAGTCTAGTCTTGAGGCATCACAAAAATTTTGAAGGATCGAGAGGAAAGAGTTGGCTTCCTTTACTATGGGGGAGCCCATCATCAGGGTGTCATCAACAAATTGGTTGTGAGAGATCGGAGGAGAGATTCCATGCAGGGGTAGGCCAGTCAATGATTTATCTTCTATGGCGGTGTGAATGGAGCGACTGACACCCTCAGCCATAATAATGAAAAGGAAATGGGAAAGAGGATCACCTTTTCTAATTCCTCTGGAGGGAGAAAAAGAACAAGAAGGGACCCCATTGATCAAGATAGAAAAGAAAGTAGAGGAGGTAAGATTTAGAATCCACTCTACCCAAGTGTGGTCAAAACCAAAGGCAAGGAGCATTGCATGCATATAATCCTAGCTTAACTTGTCAAAGGCTTTGGAAAGGTCCAATTTTAAGAGCATACCTGGTGTTTGGGTTTTCTACAAGGAGTGAATCACTTCATGCACTAGGATGACGTTGTCCAGGATTTTCCTTCCTTCCACATAACCTAATTGTTCTGGAGAGATGATCTGTGGTAGGATAGGCTTGAGTCGTCCGATGATCACTTTAGTTAGGAGTTTATAGATGATGTTGCACAGAGAAATGGGTCGAAACTGCTTGGGGTGATTGATATTCCCCTCTTTTGGAATGAGGGTGAGGAAAGTCGCATTAAGAGTTGGGAGGAATTTCCCTGAATATCTAGAGTCTTCAATGAGTTCCCAAACCTCTTCCCTGATCATTTTCCAGTAGTGATGAAAGAAGTCGCTAGTAAATTCATCCAGTCCCGAAACCTTGACTTTGGGGGTGTTCTGGATTTCTTGATCTACTTCCTCGAGAGTGATGGGCTTGAGTAGATCTGCGTTCTGTTCCTAAGTGATTAGGGTGGGTATGTGTTGTGTAACCTTGGAAATGGCTTGAGATCTATTCTGTATGGGCTCCGCAAGGATATCTTTGTAGTAAGAGATTAGTTCCTTTTCCAGATCCTCATGAGAATGTATGAGTTGGTCATTGGAAATTGTTGGAGGTTAACTGCGTGATTCGATTAGTGTGCCACCATTGAATGGTGGACCTATGAAAAAATTTGGTGTTTCGGTCACCCTCCTTGAGCCACTGGATGCGATATTTTTGTTTCCACAGAATCTCTTCTTGGGATTTCCTATCTTCCAGCTGTTGGCTTAAAGATGCTTCCTGAGTTTTAAGATCTTCAGTGAGTCCATGCTCCCGAATTTGTCTTTGTACCATGCTCATTTGATCTTTCAGCTGCTTTTGGGAGTCGAAAATATTACCAAAGGTTTTCTCCAGAATTCTAAGGAAGGCTTGCTTATCTCTGGTACTGGTCGGTCCGTAGACATTGGAGAGGTGGCTAGGTTTATTGGAGTTGATGAGCCTATAGGCAGTCGTGATAGACCATTTGGTCATGATAAAGGTTTCCATAATGGTTGTGTTGGGGTTCCAAAGTACAGCTAGGCCTCCAACTATGCCTGCGGCCGTTGTGGATACAACTTTCCCTTGCTTCCAACAATAGGGGAGAATCATATCTATGTCTTCAATAGTGCATTTTGTTTCTTGAAGCATCATTATGTCCAGTTTCTTTGCTAAGATCAGATCTCATAGCAGTTTTTTCTTGCTACGCCCGTTGAGACCTCTTATATTCCAGAAGAGGATCTTCATGAGGAGGTGGGGGATGGGAGAGGAGGAAAGCTATCCGAGATAAGGTGGATTTGACCAGATTTCACCATGAAGTGACCTATCTCTTGTATGAGATTATTCGCTAACTTCCTTCCTCTTTTCTTTTCATCTTTCTGAGGTTTTATCTGATCCTTTGGCTGGTTCCCTTGTATTCCCAAACCCTTACTGGATCTATCTATTGATCTAGTTGAGGAGTTGAGGAAGACCTTATGCACTTTCCATAGTTGATATGGAGGTATAGTGTACAATTTCTGGTGTCGATATGCATGATCTAGGTGCTCCAAGTCCACACCTACTAGTTCTTGCTCGTCGAGGTCCATCTCGACATCCCCATCCTCTGTTTCCAGGTGATCCTCTATTCGAGTGGTGGGGTTCTTTGATAAAGTGATTGGACTCTTCTCTGGAAGTGGTACCTCTTTCCCTTTTCATGTCTCTTGTGGTTTTTTCTTTGTCTACACCTCTTTGGGGTCTGAGGGATCCTCCGGTTTATCTTGTAGGACCACATATTTGTTGTCGGTGGATGACTCCTTACTTGCTCGGGTTTCTTGATTTATTCCTCCTTGTATCCACTTTCCAGGCACCTGAGCGAAGCCTTCCTTGTCTTTACCAGCATTTGAATTCCCCTCTTTGTTGGCGGAATTGAGGGGGCATTCTCTAAAAATATGTTCGTGCTCATGGAATTTCCTACATTTGAACAAAATATGTTCATAGTCAATGGTTTGCATCTAGACCTCATCATGGTATTCTATGGCTATGGATCTCGGGAGCAACTTAGCTATATTCAAGTATACATAGAGGCGTGCATATGAGGTGTATCGTCTTTTCTTGGTGGCCTCTGAAGATTTGACATAGACGCTAATGGTGTTACCTATGCCTGCAAGAACCTCGTCCAGCCAGAATTCCTGAGGTAGTGAATATAGTCTGATTCACACTGGTGCATGTGTGAAGTCTTCTATTTCAAGGATAAATTTCTATGTCCAGAACCTCAAGAAAAGCCCAGCTGAGTTGAAAAAATACGACCCTCCATCAAAAATGTGGTTTCAGTCCTCGAGGTTGTGCAGGATGATGGTGAAGAAACCCTTGGAGCCCATTTGCAGTTCATAACGTCCTTTAGGCTTCCACCAATGTTGTATCCATTTGATTAGTTCTCGTTCCAAGGGCCTGAGCCCTAAACATTTTCCTACTAAGGTGTAATCTCTCATATATTGTTTTTGTCCCTCAATGAGGGGAGAACTGATAATGTATTTCAGGGAAAGTGGTGCTTGTGGGATACACTTTCTTGGGAGCCATGGCCTCAGCGCACTTGCAAGTGTCGGTGCTTTCTCTGAATCAATGTCCATATCCTATCTTTGAAGGTTCCTTCAGTCAATAACTCAGATTGTAGATTAGGGGGAGGTTTGAAGGTGGGCTGCTTGGAGCCCTCGCCCATGCCTCCATTCATCATTGTCTGGATATAAGAGGGGCCTTTTGTCCCTCCCTCCTTCAAATTCATGCGCCCCAATGGGGCGAACAGTTGTAGCAGAGCAGCAGAAACCCTAAACCCTAAACCCTAGCCTGGTGTCACTTTTGCATTCACAGTGGAACACATTCAACGCCAACTAAGTGAAATCATATTTTTATTAACAACCTCTAATGTTGATTTATTTTTTACAATAGAAGAACATACTTCAATGGGTAAGGTGAAGGTTCATTTGTAATGTTTAGATGAAAAATGAATCTGATCAGAGGGCGATCTCTACCTAATATATTCCAGAGAAAAAATGTGAGATAAAAGTAAATTGGGAGTAGGTAGGGTTGCACCTCTAACCCATAGATTCAAATGAAAATATGATCCTATGAAGGTACTAGTATCCCACCTTAGTTTCTAGACTCAATTGGACATTTTTTATGAATTCGTCAGGTATCATAGGGGGAAGGTTTCCATAAAATATAATGTGAGTATGAAATAAAAAAATATCCATAAAATCCTTAAAACCATTATCAAACTTAATCAATGTCATAGTCAATTCAACTGTTGGAAAATGATTACCAATCTCATCTAAATTTCTAAGTTTTGAATGATTAGAACATGAGGATTGGTAATATAAGAGAAAATATACAAGATAGGATTGATGCCTAAAAATTCTGAAAATATGGAAATTACATAATTTCTCATGAATGGACTCTACTAGATATTAAACAAATCTATTTCTAATAGATTATTAATTGGAAGTAGGAAAAATCCCATCAATCAATACTAAAATAGACTCATAAACAATGTAGTAATCATCATACCCCAATATTAAAGCTATCATGGATATTACCTCTCTAGAGGATTTTGGAAAGATTGAAGCTTGGAGAGGTAACTTTAAATAAGGAAATGAGAAATTATTGGGAATATAATGAAGAATTATATATTTATTTGAATAAAGAGACACATTACTAAAACTTATATCTAGGTCATTATTTCTTAGATGGAATTCCTCCCCAGGAAGAAGGATCATTTTTTAAATGAATGTGGTTGTAACTAAAAATATCGCATAGGAACAATTAACCAATAATGCCATGTGATTGTGGGGATTATATAACCTTTCACAAATTGAAACTAGATCCAATGGATGGTAAGAAGAAGGGATTGCAGCTTGAGCCAAACCACTAGTCCAAGTACGAATATGCTCTTCTCAATTATAAATTTTTTACAAAGCCAGTTGGCTAAGCCTGCATTATTATTCGGTGGAAAAATGAGTGTCAAATATGTCAACATCAAGGTTAGCTAAGAATTAAACATCAAAAGGGGATTCAATCAACTTTTTTCTTTGTGGTCCTTCCAGTTGAGGATTTATGTTGAGTGTCTTTCCTGGGAGCATTTATATAGGCATGCTACATATTTCATATGTAGTATACATATAGGTTGGATTTGATTGAAATTATTTTTGAATCATAGAAAAAGGTCGAGTTTCTTCTATCATGTGCATGATTTGATTAGTAAGTGAATTAGGATTAGTAATAAGATCATAGATAAGATCATCTTCAGTATTTTCCTTGAAAGAAAGGGTTGGTTCAATCATAAAGACTTGTTAGATTCTATCATTATCACTATTGGATATCCTTATTTCCTATCCATATAGGTGTTTCATGAGCAAGGCTTTGTTTTTCTAGTGGATAAAATGTCAGTTTATTTGTAGAAGAAATTTGAGAGATGGTCATATATTTGGATCTACACCCAATGAAGGCATCAACAATGGCCAACCAAGGCCTTCCTAAGATCAAAGGGTATCCCCCTAGATTTTATTTTGGTTGTATAACCATGAAATTGGTAGGATACTCCTAGGAGTATGCAAACATAACTATGTCTTCTTAGATACCTTCAAGTTGAATAGTGATATATTTTCCAATTGAAGGACAATAGTGGTTTGACGAAGATTATTTAACTGCAATTTTTCCATTGTCTCTTTAGTCATGACATTTATAGAAGCTCCCATATCTATTAGAATATTTGAGATGAAAATTTTATTAATGTAGACATCTACAATAGGATTTTATGGATCTAAGTACTTAGTATTTAGTATGTTTCCAAGCATTAAATCAGATAAATGACCAAGCATCTGAACTGTTGGAGGATCCTTTGGTTTTCTTCCTGGCTTCTTCAAACACAGTTCTCTAATAGATTTGTCATAGATAGGTACATCTTTTATGGATTATAATAAGGGAATTCTGACATGGAAAATTTTCAATTCCCTCAAAAAATCAAATTCAGATTGTTTAATGGTCTTTTCAATAGTTAATATTTTAGGATATGAGGGAGTTTGCAACTGTTTTGGTTTGTCTGATTTTTCTAGAGAATTAGGTTGATTTTATAAAGATGATTTATCAGTTGTTTTATTTTATTCAACAACTATCTCTTCATTGTCTTGATCCGAAATGACAGGAGAAGTTACATTATCCAACTTTATGATTTTATCTCCATCATCTTTTTTGTCAATGATGGGTGAAGTAGGATTGGCTATATTACCTGATTGAATATGAATGTCTTGAAGGTCTACAAGGGAGATAAGGTAATTTGGATAGCTGGGAAACTCATCATTGTAAGCGTGTTGAATTACTTTATTATTTAGGTTAGGAACAAGTTGAGTAGGAATCTTAGTTGGCCTTTGGGGTGGTTGAGATGGTGGTAATTGTAATTTTGGTTGAAGCGGTGCCTATTGAAATGGAAGTTAGTTTGAGAATCAAATTGTTGTGAATGTTGTTGTGACATATTTCCAAAAGGAAATGAACCTCTCCAACCTTGTTTCCAAGCTTGGTTTTGTCCCCGAGGGGTCCATTGTGACCATGATGTTGGTGGATACCAAGTGAGAAAGGGGTTTTCCATGTGTTTCTAATTATCCCAAAATGCATTTTAATACTGAGAAGGATTAGGAAGAATACCTGATGGTTTATTTGGACAAGGTCATTTTGGATTGATGAGAAAAAAATTCTCAAATCCTTAACTAGTTCCCTGATAGATTGATTTTATTCCAAGTAGTGAAGGACAATCCTTTGTGTCATGATATTGTTCAAAAATAGCACAAATTTCAATATTATCCAAGGGAAACTCATGACAAGGATGTTTCTTACGAAATATTGGACAAAATATGGCCAAACATCATGTTTCCTCCTCTTGCTTCTTTTTTATTTTCAAAGTGTCTAGTTGGGAACTAAGAGAATTGAGGATATTGTTTTGAAATTATCTGATAAATTCCCAATTTCAAATCAGGTAATGGAACCTCCTAATGATTTACTAACTCTTGAAATGATTTCCTGAGATGCCCTTTCTTTATTATTACCTCATGAATATTGTCTACATAAATCACAAATAGTATTATATGACAGTTGAGAAACATCTTCGACTCCCATCAAGTTTAGAACATCCAAACACTCATATTGGATGCTTTTAAGAAAAAGTGTTTGCATTGTATTTGGTTCTAATTGATGTTGATTGGATCATCTAAGATCGTATTGGAACTTTTTGGCGTAGTCTTCTAGACTCTCATCTTCTTATTTAGCCATTTTAAAATTTCTCCTCTCAAATCCCTATCATGGTAGTAGTATTGGTATTTCTTAAGGAATTCTTGTCTCATAGTGTCCCAGCTTGGCATTAAATTTCCACCCAACCCCATGAACCAATGTAAAGATGAACATTTTAAGGTAGCTAGAAATAATATTAGTTTCTGGGAATCAGACGAATAGTCATAGCTATGACAAAAGACATCAATCTCAAAGAGAAATATGTCTGGATCTTAACTACTTAGCCCATGGAAATGGCGTAAATCATCAGGTGGGATTTTTTAAATCTGAGTTGTACCCTTTGTATCCATAATAGGAAATTACAATGTAACATGATCTATTCTCTGTATCCCTAATAGGAAATTCAAATATAACAGAATTTTGTGGAACAGATCCTTCCTCGTCTTCTTGGTGTTCATCGGCCATGATGAACAAGGGATTTTTCCAAACTTTCACAGGCTCCCTAAAGGTTACAGATTCTTCTGAGGTAGATGAAAAAGAAGGTTCTTGTTTCTTTCTAGGGTTTTTAAAAGGATTTAGTTCATCATAATCTGGACATTTTTTCTCTTAATTGGATGCTACTTCTTCTACAAGAGGTTTGTGTTCACTTGCAAAAGTACTTCCCCCTCTTCTTTCATCTCTTCCTGTCAGTTTGTTAACCACTGGGGTGGCTCTTACTACACCAAAAAAATGTCCTATGGGATCTCTTGCTCTAGTTATGCATCCTAAACTATCATGACTTTGAATTCACAGAAATAGAGACTCACCACAAGTTATTATGGTGACTGTGTCTAGATTTTATACTATGGTAATCCTCTAATGAGAGAGTCTTGTCTCTATTCTCATGCATTCATCCTTAAATGTATTTCCTAGACTAGTGTAAACTAGAGATTCATAATTCTTTTAGTGTCTCCCCGTGTAACATCCCGGTCTTGCACACATTGAGCGAACTTATTCTTTGAGGACACTTGCTTGCAAGTGTTCTGGATTATTATACTCTTGGTCATTCGATTATGATTATGAGACATTATGGATTGATGATATGTTAATTTGGTGTATTCACATAGACCAGTGTTATTGACTGGGTTCTCCTGAGTGTGCAGGACTTTGGACATTGAGGATGCAGAGGCATCGATGAAACCCCTTGGACTCTGGATCGATTCAGGGAGTGGATTGTTGGGTTTGAATGTTATTGATGTGACACATGTACATATGATTAGACGTTATGATGATTGATTATTATTGCTGACATGATTATTTGATGGATGCAGTTTGACGATAGATTGTCGACCAGGCTCACATGTGGAGTAGAGGGGTCACATAAGACAACTAGAGACTTTGAGGGACAGGTGTGGCAGTAGCCCTTCCACAGCCTACTAGCACTACTACCGTGGCTCGAACTGTAGGTTAACGATTACCTAGTTTGAGAAGACCTGTGATGTCGAGAGGGCAGACTGTGATAGTCGCTCATGATGATTCTAAGGGGTGTGCAATAAGGCAGGGGACTTATTCCTTAGAGGCCCTTAGTCTCCCACAAGATCACCTGCTAGAGTATTCACTACATGGGTTTTTGACGTCTACCAAATTTAGTCAAGAAGCAAGTGGCACCCTTGGAGCACATAGTGCGTCATGAAGGGCACATCACGCAATGAAAACAAAAAGAGGTGAGTGGAACCCTTGGAGCACATACTGTGTCCTGAAGGGCACATCACGCAAGGAAAATGGAAAGAGGCAAGTGGTACCCTTGGAGCACGTAGTGCGTTCTGAAGGGCACATCGCGATCTCAACGGGTAAGTGAATAAACTTAGTCGGCCTAAAAATGAATGATGTGATACGTAAGATTTAAAAACAATTTTCCCTAAGAAAAATGTTGCCCAACCTAGTGAAATTAAAACCTAGGTCTAAGTAGAACATGTGGTCAAAATAATAATAATAATAAATAAACATGTAACAAGAAGGGGGGTAAGAAATTCAAATTTATTTATTAAAGTCAAAATTATAATGGAGGATTAAAATTTTAAAAAGGGAAATGGTTGTTTTTTCTACACTTGTTAAATCAATTTTAATTAAAGAAGAAAAAGGGTAAATGGTTGTTTTTTTCTACACTTGCTAAATTGATTTTTAGTTAACAAGGAATAAGAGGGAAACTTAAAAGAGATAGGAAACTTAAGGAAAAAGGGGAAACTTGAAGAAAAGGGGAAACGTAAAGAAAAAGTTGAATGTCTAACTTAGTAAGAAATCTTGCCTTGGGAACTTGCTAATTATGAACTCAACTAGGAATTAAGTAAGGCCTAAGTCATTTAAGATTTGTAAGGGAATATTGGGACACCAAGGAGTGTTTTTAGGAATTCTTTTAGGTGGGTGAGGGAAATAAGAATATTTAATTAATTAATAAAATTGATTTTCTGGTGTAACTAGGGGATGGGTGACTTGTATGAGGGAGGTTTCTCGAAATTAATTAACTGAAAATGAATTTAATGAGAATTTGGGAAACTAATTAATTTAAAAAAAAAACTATAAAAAGGATGGAGGAGTAGGAGTATGGATTTGATCTTTTTGCGTAACATTACACTGTTGAAGTTTGATCTTGACTGAACTTTCTCTTGTGGGAGTTGGGATACCCATCTCGGGTAACGAGTGGTAGATCGACCTTGTGAGGCGAGTTGGGTGCTAGCAGTTCTCTGGTATTGTGTGCGTGACCCCTTTCCAGCTCGAGGGGCTCAGGGGGGAGAAGAGTACCCCTAGCGTTGGCTGGGAGGTACCAGTGAGGTCACATCGATTGACAAGTGGGATTTGGATGGAGCACTTGTCGGGACAACAACTTCAAAGCACTCGCGTTTGGCTAAGGTATGCCTGTTAAAGTTGTTACTTGCAATGAAATTTAATTTACACATGTTATTTTTCTGTGCTCGGTTGAATATTTCATTTCCATGAGATTTCTTGCACCTGCTTTCCTACGCTATTTGTAATCCCCTTGCTCATTGTTTTCTAAATTGATTTCCCATGCGAACCCAAAATCCGATTCCAATGACTTCTCTATGTTTGTTTTATTGATTATTATGAAGCAAATGTGTTTTTCCCTTATCCCTTTAGTTATTAGTGTGTGCTTGAGTAGTTGGCCAGGAGTCAAATCGACTGTCGTCACTCCAGTGTTTAAATACCTATAGATTCAAATGCCCTACATTCCTGTGCATGGATAATAAGTGAAGGATAAATTTCGCCTAGTTATCTAACCCTTACTTATCTCTGATTTTTTCTCTTATGATTAATCTCTAATATTTGCGCTTTCTTATGAATTAGTATCTGTGTGTTTTGATTGATCCATTGCCGAATGATTAGCCTTGCGCCCTCTTGTGATGAGTATCTTTGTGTTTTTGTTGATTTATCTCTGATCGAATAGTCTCTGGGATTTTGTTTGATTATCGTTGTGCTTCGTCTTTGCGACTTCTTGGCATATTATCTCTGTGTTTTCTGAAATGTCTGTGTTTTAATTGTTGACAACGATTTTATTTCTGGGCATTTCTCTTAGCATGTTACATAGAAATTACTCCACGAAATTATGAGCGATATCATGCATCTCATCGTTTATTTCATAGATAGAAATTTTTTGTATTAATGAATAGCCATATCATTGTTAGACATAGATTTAATAAGAAACAACAAATTTAATGATAGACAAAAATTTAATAAGGGACAATGAATTTGGTATGAAAACGATTTATATTTATTGATTGACAGTTATTTTATATTTATCTATGGCTGTGATTTTAACAGTAATATTTTGACAACGAACTTAATATATGTATGTCAGTGATTTTGTTATGTATTATTGGATAGTGTTTTTGGATAGTGTTACTATGCTCTACATTTGTGGATAGTGATTTATACATTTAATAATTATCGACAACATTATTGTTATTTTTATTTTTTTTTGTTAATTTGTGCGAGACCTGTTGGCTACGCGATTAACCTGTGGCTTGAGAAACCGCGACTCAGGGGCATCTAAGCCGTCAAAATCACCCGGGGATCGCACCCGGCCTGAGCCACACCAACCCTTAACATGGTTGGATTTTTTGTCCCCATAGGTTTCGAACCGGTGACTTTAACATCAAAAAGTGGCTTAACAACACACTCCGTCACCGAATGTCCTACACCTCGGGGACCCATTATTGTTATTTTAAAGATAGTGAATCATTGTTAATAAGTGATTTTAGAGTGGACTGGATACTTAGCTTCCTTGCCTTGCAAGCATCCTGATTATCTGTCGTATTAATGTTTGTGTTGTTACGGTTGGATTGTATTTCTTGCACCACTCTTTCCTTACTTGGATGCAACCTTGATTCAGAAATTGTTCCCACCAAGGATCTACTATCAACATTATTAGGAGCATCTAATCCCTCGATATCCTTTTGACTAGCTGGTTTAACTGCGATTCTAATCTGTGAAACCTTTACCTTTTTATCCTATCCATGTTGTGACTGAACATGTCCAAGAGTTTCCTTACAATAGACCAATCAACAACCTAAATCTGTAACTCCTTCACCAACAAATCTATTCTGAAAATGTGGGCATATCGCTTCTCATTTGAAGAGTGTAAGACCGAAGTTTTGACGAAAGCATAGTGCACTATCTCGTATCCCTCATGGACTCTCACCTTAGCACTGTATATGGGTTTCCATGTGTCGTGATACTTGATACATGTGGCATTTACTTGACTCTTGGTTGTTTGCATGGGAATGATTTCAATTAATGTTAGACTGATGCAAGAGCATCGCGGGTAGCAAGCACGTACGGAGGCAGAAGACAGTTGGGACAAGCGCCAGCACATTTCAACACGTTGGAAAGAGTGTTTTGGAATGTTTTGAAATAAATGTGTAGGTATTAAACAAATTAATTAAGTGGAGGTGCACTTGTAGATTGTAATTAGACCTTCAGCGTCCCTCTCTCGTCTGAAGGATTAAGAGGCATTTATGTTAATAAATGTAGGTAGGTATCTTTAAAGTTCGAGATTTGACATTTTAGAGCGAGGAGGGAAATGGGATATAGACACCCTCATTGTATAGTTGTAACATTATGATGAGAAGAGCATAGATCATAGAAAAGAAGAAGCCGAGAGCTGTGTAGAAGAACCCATGTACAGAAGTTCTGAGATTAATATATGAAGCTTTGATTCAGACTCATGGTGTTAAAAATACTTTCTGTGTATGCATGATTGAATGTTATGCTCATGATTTTTTTACTCTTTCTGTTATACATTTGATTTTATGCCATGTATGTATGATTTTGTGTTAAGCATTCGAAGTCTGAGAGAGTAAGAAATGAGTTTCAATTGTTTCTCTGTCTGAGCAAGAGTTTTCTTGCAAGGAGTGCAGCGAATTTTGTCCGCAAGGTGTGCATTGACAGAAGTCAGAGTTCGTCTCTGAAAGCTCAGGAGGGATAACATTTTCTCATTCTCGTAGAACTGCAAGTTGAGTACAGGAGTCGTGCAAAGTGTGTGCAGGCTGAGTAGAGTCTTAGGGGTTGCAACCTAAGGGAATTGTTGAAATACTGTTGTCCCATAGAAGTGCGCAGAGTCGAAGAATTCAATACTTGGAAGTATTGAAGGGTTGTTGCAAGGAGTGCATGCAGGAGTCTTCTTGAAGACTCAAGTTGTGGAGAAATCTCAAGAGGGATGGGATCTTCAAAGTTGGCGAAGAGAAACTCAAGAAGAGTTAGTGCCTTGAAGTTTTGAAAGGAGGCGTAGCAAAGTTGTTTTGCAGGTGGACAAGTTCCGTGAAGGAAAACCTTGTTCATTTTCGCAAGAATTGTCAAGGAGGCACTGGATGGTAGGAATTCTCCGTGGAGAATTTGCTAAGTTCTGAGGGCCATTGGATCACTCACATAATCTCATTTCGGGGTTTCGTGAGTTGGAAAACCGAAAACATTGCAACGAGATTCACGAAATCGCGAAGTCTAAAACTCTGAAAAGGTGGGAAGTTTTGTTATGGGACTCGTGTTGACAACATGTCGAAATTCAACATTTCGGCATATTGGAGGATAAGAAGTCGAGAATTGTGTCCCGAAAGTCCTGAAGTCGTGAGTTGAGATAAGGAGTAACGAAGATTTCGGCATCTCGGCACTTCGGGTGTCGGGATATAAAGGAGGCAACGCTTGGGGAGCGAAGTCGCGAAGTGTCAAAGCTAGGCACGAGAGACACATGGCAGAACCACAAGGTGGGCCTGGGTGATAGACAAGAGGACACATGTCACTCAGTGAAAGGATTCAACAACCCGTTGACCTCTCGCGTCTCGGAGATTTGTGAGATAAGGGAATGAGGGTTCAACCCTTCGACTTGCAAAGTCGCGAGTGGCGAGAACGTGAGAGGGAAAGATAATATCGCTTCTCGAGGGTTCATGAAGGGAATGTTCCAAGGTTGGACTTTGAAACTCACGAAAGTACGAATAATGAGAGGCACTAGTGTTAAGCCTAACCGGTGGTCACGCACGGAGGGCGCTGACAAGGGAAGGAGCTATACCTATATCAACATTTCGGGTATCGCGAGATTGGGAAGGAAGAGTCGGGAGTTTTGACTCACGAACTCGTGAGTGGCTAGTTGTGACAAGCGCCTCCTAGGTTAGGCCTTGGTCATAGCGCTGTGGTCGCACGGGGAAGTGGAGCTCGCACCTAGTGTTATTCGCATAGGAGATCTTCTGAAAGGACCCGTGGATCGATAAATTGTGATTCCAGTAGGGAATCGAAAGAGTCGATCCGGCTCAAAGGGAGACAAAGAACGATCCTATAGCAGACCTTGACCCGAGGCCGATAGAGGGTTGGGAAGGTCTGCATCAGTTGGTATCAGAGCCCAGAAAGATTTCTTTTCTTTCTGTAGAAGGGAAAAGAAAGATTCACCATGCCGTCGAGAAGAAGAGACAGGAAAACACCCAATCCACCAGAAGAGAGGGAAATGCCAAGAAGAAGGGGTAGACAAATGCCTAATCCCACCATGGAGAGAGAGACGCGTGACCTACGCGCCAGACTCGAGGACATGGAGACAACACAGAGGCGCACAGTCGATGTTGGAGATGTCAGTGAATCTGAAAGTGAAGATGAAGTTGGACATGAAGGAGAAGAAGTTGTAGCAGAATATGCAGCAAATGAACGCCTGATTAGGGTTGTTGCAAGGATGGGTGCTAGAGAAAAAATGGACATTCCAGTATATGAGGGAAACCTGGATGTTGAAGAGCTTCTAGACTGGATTAGAGCTCTGGACACATATTTTGAATATGAATATGTCGAGGAAGACAAAAAGGTCAAACATGTTGTCACAAGATTGAAAGGACATTGACAACATGACAGACGCTGCAAAGGCAAGCAGAAAATCAAGATTTGGGATAGAATGATTGAAAATATGAAGGCGAAATTCATTCCCAGGGATTACCAAATTACTTTGTTTCGGAGAATGCAAAATTTGAGACAGAAGTTGATGTCAGTAAAGGAGTACACTGAAGAGTTCTACAGGTTGAACATCAGAGCAGGTCATCGGGAAAGCGATGAATAAAAAGTTGCTAGATATATGAATGGTCTATGATACAACATTCAGGATGAGATGAGCATGATGACCATCTGAATGGTGGAAGATTCTTATCAGATGGCTCTGAAAGATGAAGATAAGTTGAGTTGAAAGAAGGGTCAAAGAGGCCGAGGGAGAAGTCAATTCAGAGGCAAATCAGTTGCCCAGGATAGGAACCAGAAACAAAAAGAAGACTGGAAGAAACCTCAGACTCAGACTGAGAGAGGTGGAAGTTCACAGAGGGGACAATATGCTGATGGAAACACTTTTCCTCGTGCTAGAGGTAGAGGAAGAGGAAGAGGTGGAGTGGTGAAATCCTTCACATGTGGAAAGGTTGGACACAAGTCTTATGAATGTCCAGATAAGAAGAAAGAAGGTGGTGAGACTCACATTGTTGAAGCACAAAGGCGGAATTTTGAGGCAGAGGATGTTGAAGGCAGAAGATCACTGGTGATGAGGAAAGTTCTCTTAATGCCAGAAAAGGAAGCGGAGAATCCAGTGCAAAGGAACAGTTTTTTTCGGACTGCTTGCAAGACCAAAGACAGGGTATGCAAAGTCATCGTGGATAGTGGTAGCACAGAAAATCTTATTTCTACAGAGATGGTAGAAAATTTGGAGTTGGAGACTATTGAACATCCAAGTCCATACAGAGTTTCATGGCTACAAAAAGGACATCAAGTAAATGTCACTAAACAATGTTTAGTTGAATTTAAGATAGGAGGATATAACGATAAGATATTGTGTGATGTCATTCCCATGGATGTTTGTCATCTATTGTTGGGTAGACCATGGCAATATGACAGAAATGTGGTTCATGATGGGAGGAAGAACACATACACCCTAGAGAAGAATGGGAGAACTCGCATGTTGTTGTCGATTAAGGATAAATAGGCGAAACCTGAAGTAAACAACATTGTACTTCTCATGAGTGGGAAGGAACTTCTTAAGGAGGTTAAGAATAAGGAAGATCCACAATTCATCGTGGTTAGGAAGCCTAAAATTGTTTTGACCAACACAAGAGTGGATGATCTACCAGAGGAAATCCAGTAGCTACTAGAGGAATTTGTTGATATAGTAGTGGATGAACTACCTCGTTCATTGCCACCTATTAGAAGTATAAGTCACCACATTGATCTCATACCTAGAGCTAGTTTACCAAACAAAGAAGCATACAGATTGATGCCACAAGACACTGAAGAAGTCAAGAGACAGGTTTAGGATTTAATGGACAAAAAGTTGGTTAGAGAAAGATTGAGTCCATGTGTTGTTTCGATAGTGCTCATTCCGAAGAAAGATGGAGGTTGGAGGATGTGTACTGACTCAAGAGAAATTAACAAGATTACCATCAAATATAGATTTCCATTGCCAAGGATGGATGATTTGATGGATTGCTTGAGTGGAGCGAATTTTTTTTCAAAGATTGATTTGAAAAGAGGATATCACCAAATTCGTATGAGAGAAGGAGACGAATGTAAGACAGCATTCAAAACCAATGAAGGGTTGTATGACTGGCTTGTTATGTCGTTTGGATTAACAAACGCACTGAGCACTTTCATGAGATTGATGAATGAAGTCCTGAAGGATTTCATCGGAAAATTTGTCATTGTGTATCTTGATGACATATTGATTTTCAGTAAAACAGAGGCAGAGCATATGAAACATTTGGCTACAGTTATGAAGAGGCTACAGCAAGAGAAGTTGTTGATAAACATGAAGAAATCCTCATCCATGAAGATAGAGCTCATTTATTTGGGTTTTGTTATTTCTGCAGATAATTTGAGGATGGATCCAGATAAAGTGGAGGTGATTAAGAATTGGCCATCACCAAAGAGTATCTTTAAAGTTCAAAGTTTTCACAGATTGGCTAGTTTCTACATAAAATTCATCAGGAATTTCAGTGGAATTAGCGCACCAGTGATGGACACAGTGAAGAAGAGACACAAGTCTTTTCACTGGACAAAAGAAGCAGAGAAAAGATTCAATTTGTTGAAAAGGAAAATCACGGAACAACCAATTCTGGTGTTGCCGTATTTTAAAAAGACATTTCAAGTAAAATGTGATGCAAGTGGATTTGCAATAGGGTCAGTCTTGAGCCAAGAAGACAAGCCGATAGCATACTTCAGCGAGAATCTAAACGAAACCAAAGTGAAATACTCCATGTATGACAAGGAGTTCTATGTTATTATTCAGGCATTGAAGAAGTGGAGACACTATTTGATTCCTAAGGAGTTTGTTTTATACAGTGACAATCATGCTTTGCAATTTGTGACTCAACAAGAGAAGTTGAATCAAAGACATGTAAAATGGGTTGAATACATGCAGAACTTTACTTTTGTAACTAAGCATATTTCTGGAACTACTAACAAAGTTGTTGATGCTTTGAGTAGGAAATGTTTGCTATTGCAGGAGTTCAGAGTCAAAACTTTGGGTTTTGATAACCTCAAGGAAATGTACACAGATGATCCAGACTTCAAGGAGGCGTATGAAGTAGATGAGAATCCAATTCTCAGGGACAGAAACCAATGGACATAATACATGATCCAGGAAGTATTATTGTTTAAGGGTAATCAACTTTGTATTCCAAAATTCTCCATGAGAGAGAATTTGTTGAAGGAGAAACATAGTGCAGGATTGGTCGGGCATTTCGGTCATGAAAAGACATTCTCAAAGTTAAACGAGTCATATTTTTGGCCAGGAATGAGGGAATACATCAAAAGGTTCGTGGACAGATGTAGAATTTGTCAGCATTCAAAAGGAAAGAGGTAGAATGCAGGCTTATATCAACCATTACCCATACCTAAGAGGTCGTGGGATGCAGTAAGCATGGAATTCATATTGGGGTTGTCGATAACACAAAGAGGGTTCGACTCGATATTTTTGGTGGTGGATAGATTTTCTAAAATGGCACACTTCATACCATGTCATAAAACCAGTGACACAACTCACATTGCAAATCTGTTTTTCAAAGAAGTCATTTGACTTCACATCTTACCAAGGAGCATAGTTTTGGATCGAGACACCAAGTTCGTGGGACACTTCTGGAGAACCTTATGGAAAAATCTAGGAATGAACTTGTTGTTTAGTTCAGCTTATCATCCTCAGACGGATGGACAGACAGAAGCTGTGAATAGGAGCTTGGGAGACTTGTTGAGGAGTTTGGTGACTGAACATCACAGTCAATGGGACAATATTCTACCACAGGTAGAATTTGCTTATAATGATTCAATCAACAGAAGCACGGGGCAGAGTCCATTCCAAATTGTTTATGGGACACAACCAAGAGGATTTTCTGAATTGAGGGATTCATAATGGGATGAGATAAGAAGTGTTAGTGCAGAGGATTTCACAGAAGCGATGAAGGAGCTTCATAACCAAGTTAGGGAGCGGTTGCAGAACTTGAGCCAAGAGTATAAGCGCAGAGTAGATCAACACAGGAAACAACTTCAGTTCGAAGTTGTTGATTTGATTCTTGCACACTTGAGAAAGGAAAGGTTCCCGAGAGGGACATACAATAAACTTAAAATGAAGAAAATTGGACCATGTAAGGTCTTGAAGAAATTTGGAGCAAATGCTTATGAGATTGAACTATCCGATGGGATCGGAATTTCTCCAATATTCAACATCTCAGATTTGTACCCATATAAGGCTGGAGAAGATAGTGAACAACCAGAGGTTCAGTGGACAAAACAGATGCTAGTTGCAGAGAAACCACAGATGGAAAGCATACTAGACAAAAGAGTTAGCAAAAGGACCAGAAGAAGGGAATATTTTGAATACTTGGTCAAGTGGAAGGGACATCCAGTTGAATATGCCAGCTGGGAAAATGAAGCCAAAATCCAGAAGCATGGACAAACCGTGCGAGAGCTCATGGACAGGAGCCCATGAAAATTTTCAAGCGAAGGAGTATGATGCAGGAGCATCGCGGGTAGCAAGCACGTACGGAGGAGGAAGACATATGGGACAAGCGCCAGCACATTTCAACACGTTGGCAAGAGTGTTTTTGAATGTTTTGAAATAAATGTGCGGGTATTAAATAAATTAATTAAGTGGAGGCGCACTTGTAGATTGTAATCAGACCTTGATCGTACCACTCTCATCTAAAGGATTAAGAGGCATTTATGTTAATAAATGTAGGTAGGTAGCTTTAAAGTTTGAGATTTGACATTTTAGAGCGAGGAGGGAAATGGGATATAGATACCCTCATTGTATAGTTGTAACATTATGATGAGAAGAGAATAGAGCATAGAAAAGAAGAAGTTGAGAGCTGTGTAGAAGAACTCATGTATAGAAGTTCTGAGATTAATATATGAAGCTTTGATTCAGACTCATGGTGTTAAAAATACTTTCTGTGTATGCATGATTGAATGTTATGCTCATGATTGTTTTACTCTTTCTGTTATACATTTGCTTTTATGCCATGTATGTATGATTTTGTGTTAAGCATTCGAAGTCTGAGAGAGTAAGGAATGAGTTTCAATTGTTTCTCTGTCTGAGCAAGAGTTTTCCTGCAAGGAGTGCAGTGAATTTTGTCTGCAAGGTGTGCGTTGACAGAAGTCAGAGTTCGTCTCTGAAAGCTTAGGAGGGATAACATTTTCTCATTCTCGTAGAAGTGCAAGTTGAGTATAGGAGCCATGCAAAGTGTGCGCAGGCCGAGTAGAGTCTTAGGGGTTGCAACCTGAGGGAATTGTTGAAATACTGTTGTTGCATAGAAGTGCGCAGAGTCTAAGAATTCAATACTTGGAAGTATTGAAGGGTTGTCGCAAGGAGTGCGTGCAGGAGTCTTATTGAAGACTCGAGTTGTGGAGAAATCTCGAGAGGGATAGGATCTTCGAATTTGGTGAAGAGAAACTCAAGAAGATTTAGTGCCTTGAATTGTTGAAAGGAGGCGTAGCAAAGTTGTTTTGCAGGTGGACAAGTTTCGTGAAGGAATACCTTGTTCATTTTCGCAAGAATTGTCAAGGAGGCACTAGACGGTCGGAATTTTCCATGGAGAATTCGAGAAGTTCTGAGTGCTGTTGGATCACTCACATAATATCATTTCGGGTTTTCGTGAGTTGGAGAACTAAAAACCTTGCAATGAGATTCGTGAAATCGCGAAGTCCGAAACTCCGAAAAGGAGGGAAGTTCCGTTGTGGGACCCGTGTTGACAACGTGTCGAAATGTGTTGGCGCTTGTCCCAGCTGTCTTCCACCTCCGTACGTGCTTGTTACGCGCGATGCTCCTGCATCATAGACTCAATTCTTTAAGCTTGGAAAACATCTATTACACGTCTGCCAGTCCAACTAATTAATTAACCTCCACTCTGGACTGTTCATTAGCTTCTATTCTAGACAGTTCGTTAACTTTAATTATTGATTGGAAAAAGAAAAATAGTGACCTTCTTTAGCCCCTTTTATTTGTGAGATCTTTGAATATTTCCAATAATTATTGTAATAAAGTGATAAGTGTTTCAATTGGGAATGGAATAAAATTAAATGAATTTATTCCTTTACATATATAAAAGACACACACAGACACACACACACATATATATATATATTGTATCTTCTTCTCAACAGTTGTAATACTAAAAGTATATCAACTACCTCGTTCATTACTAATAAAGAGGAGAAATCAATCTATACATATATGAATGAATCCTCTATATCTACATATATATAAATATGATATAATAATAATATATGTTTTGATTATATGGAAGATATGAAAGATGTATTAATTAATAATTATAATAATGATTCCTATGTTACTCATTCAATGTTAACTATTTTTAGTTTAAGGTATACTTAATTAATGATTATAACAATGATTCTTTTGTTAATGATTCAATGTTAATTATTTATGTTTGATTTTTGAGTCTCTAACTTAGAAGTTAATGGTTTATTGGCATAATAGTTTAATATCTTGTGCCACATTAATGGTTGAGGGATTAATAGTTTTTAGCTGAAACGATTAATAGCTTAACAGTTAATTGGGTCTATGCGCCTTGAGCCTTAAGTCGAATTGAAATGGTGGTTGGTCATAGTTGTTTCACCACACATGTTTTCCTTGTAGGAACCAGACATCCTTCGGTTAGCTATGCAATTTAGTTTTGAGTGTTTTCACCTTGCGTCTTGTCGACTTGTTTCTTGGGTACTTGGGTATAGTCTTTGTGTAATTACTAACAGATGTTTCGGTCTCCTAATGTGAGGGTTTTAGATTGGGAGGTCTAGATATGTTATGTTGCGCCAAGGTTATGGTCACGCTTATCACCTTGTGACGGCATGATTCCTGATGAGGGGATCATTGTGCGCCCTGATGGATAGAGACGAATGATAACCTGGCCGAAGTCTGTGCTTCCCATTGTGGGTGTTTGTTCATTGTAATTGTTGTTGGTACTTGGTTTTGTAATGCCCTAAGGCATTGGGTTTTGCGCGATGGAGAGGTTTTGAGTTCCTGGTCGTCGAAGCCACTGTGTCGGGTTGTTGAGGTTGTCCTTTAGCTTGTAGACGTTGTCTTGCTTGTGTTGGGTGGGTAGTCATTTTTATCTGTCTATTGATTATCGCATGTTTCATCCAGTTACATGATGTGCTAGTGTGCCCAGTCATTATTGTATGTTGCCTAATCTATGTGTGTTATGTTCGTTGTCAAGTTGTGGTGTTTAACTGTTGTCGTTGTTGCCTTCCTGCTTCAAAAGAAAAAAAAATTGCTTGCGTCACTTGTATTTGTAAAGATGGGGTCATTACATATGGTATCAGAGTGGGTTCAACCCTGCGACTGTGGATCACCATGCTTTCCATTGCAGTAAACCCTTGAGTAATAACCTAGCGCTAATTAAAATTTAACGTGTCCATGCGGTGATCTTGATTAGAGGATGCCTCAGAGGTTCGTAGTGTGGTGTCGTGGAAGGAGGTGCGACGCCTCCATAATTTCTCATGTCCTCAGAGTCTAACCCCCAAGGGGGAAGAACAAGCCCTTGGGATGGATTCGATTGTTGTAAGGGATGATGATGGTTTGACAATTTCCTTCCAGATATTGTCAAAGGCCTTGATTCACCATCTATACTGAGATGAGGCCAGGGCGTCTGTACCCCTGAGGGTCCACAACACACCCAACCAGTACTATTAGTATTCACCACGAACTTGAGAAGGTAAAATTTCTCGAGTGCTATGGTGCCCCGAATGACACACCCATCAAGGCATGGTTGGAGAATATGGCGAAGTGATTTTCACTTCATGACTATACCTCCAACATGAAGTCCCACATAACGGTATTTCAACTGAAAGGGGAGTGCTCTTCTATGGCAGAAGATGCTCCTACCTCTTTTGAACATGGTAGGCAAAGACGTTTCATAGGAATTGTTCGACGAATGGTTCCGAAAGAGGTAATTGTATGAGGAATTCATTGAGTGTTAGCTCAACAATTTCAATGCTTTGAGACAGGGTGGACATACGGTGCCCGAGTATGAGGCCCATTTTATGGATCTTCTTCGGTATGCTCCACACCTGAATACCTGTATGTCGCAATCTTAGGATCTTATGACATCATGATCGGTATGGAGTGATTGGAATTGCATGAGGCAATACTCAACT
>ML820289.1:0-22565 GCA_009831015.1 Picea engelmannii
TATAACATAGGGCAAACCCTTGTCTGTAGAACCCTTGAATACCTAACCCTTGGGGACATAAACATAAACAAATTAAAATCTATTGTTGCGCAACTGTGTTCAGGTTGCCAAATCATTACACATTTATTCTTGGTTAAGCATTTGGGATTTCATCACTGCAATATTCTTCAAACCAGAGTATAACTCCTGAGGTGTAAAAAAAAATAAAAAATTTGAGACCTATTCCATTGGATTCATCTCTTCGCCCTTATCACATTCATACATATCATTTTTCAGCAAAATTTTTGACCCCCCCCACCCCATTTTGGTTCCCTTGTCATCATGGCCCATACCCGTAGCCAAGACTAGGAATCTCTCTTCAATACCTTGCAATCTAATTTCACCGAGACCCAACAAGAAGTGAAACAACTCGGTGCCAATGTTGCCACCATCAATACAACCATGCATTCCTCAATGGAGGAAATCAAACAAGACTTGACTACCCAGCTTGAATATGTCATTTTGACACTCTTCACCATGCTGCATATCCCTACAAATAACCCTTTATCTAACCCACCTCCACATAGTGAAGCTGAAAATTCCTCTCATTCCCATAACTTTCAGCACCATCACTTTCAATGTGACCTACGCCTTCCGCGGGTGGATGTGACCAAATTTGATGGCTTAGATCCCACTGCTTGGGTAACCCAAATGGAACATTATTTCTCTTTATATGACATTACAGTTGACTTGGAAAAACTCCAGTATGGTGTTCTCCATATAGATCAAGAACGTTGGCAATGGTGGCAATGGAGAAAAACTTCCCGTCAAGGGTATATTTTTGGACAAACTTTGTGGCAAAGCTTTATGAATGCTTTGACATTGACTCCAACCATTTGGGCCATTTGAAAAAGTTGAAACAATCAAGCACAGTAGAAGACTTTATAGCTTCTTTTGAGTGCCTGGCTTTTCGGACAGAAGGCATGTCTGATGCCTTTTTCCGAGAGTGTTTTATCAGTGGCCTCAAGGATGAGATTCGGGCCCATGTCCTCATGGATCGGCCTCAGAGTTGGGTGGAGGCTAATAAAAGAGATAAAGAAGCACAACATGTTGTATCTTCTCAAAACCGGAAACCCTCCTTTATCCCTCGCACTAAACCAGTAAATCCCACTACTCCCTCCGCTCCACTAAATATCCAAAAATTGACTAGGGATGAAATGGATGAACGCCAACTCAAAGGCCTTTGTTATAATTTTGACGAAAAAATTTCTTGGGCCACAAGTGTAAGGAACAAAATATTTTTATTGCCATCTTGGAGGATATTTTGGAAGAGGATGTTGAAACTCCCCTTGTGTCTGAGTCACCTAAAACCACTGACATAACCCCTCCCTCAGACCCTCCCGAAGTAGAACCAATCATTTCCCTAAATGCTCTCACTGGCTTTTCTGCTCCCCAAACCATCAAGATAATTGGTTACATCAAGCATAGGAAGGTCATCATTCTGGTTGATAGTGGAAGCACCCATAATTTTATTCATCACCGCATTGCCCAAGAACCTCATTACTACATCCATGTAGTCAATAATTTCCAAATCATGATTGCCAATAGTGGCTCCTTGAAATGTGGAGGGCGTTGTGAAAATGTGTGTCTCCAAATTGGTGACTACCACCTGAAATCTCATATGTTTTCTATCGACATGGGCGGTTGTGACATTGTGTTGGGTGCAGATTGGCTAAGGAATTTGGGTCCCATTCTCATGGATTTTAAGGAATTAACCATGAAATTCGACCAAGAGGGCCAACAATATAAGTTCCAAGGCATCACCGTCGATTCACCTGAGATTATTAGTTCCCATCGCATGGAAAAACTGCTCAAAAAAGGTCATTCTGGTGCTATTGCCCAACTCCATGTCATACAAGCAACATAGACACCCTCGGTGCCGCAAGACCTCCATTCCATCCTTTCTAAACATCAAGTGGTCTTTTCCAGTCCCCAGGGACTCCCTCCTTCCTGTGGTGTTCATGATCATTCCATTCCCCTTATACCATGAATCCTTCCTCCCAATATCCATCCGTATCGTCACCCCTTTTCCCCAAAAAATGAAAATGAGAAAATGGTCCAGGAACTCCTTAACACAAGTGTTATCCGCCTTAGTACAAGTCCCTACTCTTCCCCTCTGGTCATGGTCCTGAAGAAAGAAAGTTCTTGGTGAATGTGTCATGACTTTCATTCCCTCAACAAACTTACCATTAAAGACAAATTTCCCATTCCTGTCATTGATGACCTCTTGGATGAATTGAGTGGTGCCCAATTCTTTACTAAACTTGATCTTCATTTTGGATACCACCAGATACGTATGAAAGAGGAATACATTCCCAAGACTTCCTTTATAACTCATGAGGGCCACTATGAGTTTTTGGTCATGCCCTTTGGCTTGTGTAATGCCCCCTCCACCTTCCAAATCCTCATGAATCATGTCTTCCGTCCTTTTCTCCATCATTCTGTCTTAGTTTTCTTTGATGATATCCTCATCTATAGAAAAACCTGGACATACCATCTTGCTCATGTGGATCGAATTCTCCATCTACTCTCTCAACAACAACTCTTCCTCAAGCAGTCTAAATGTGATTTTGGCGCCTCAAAAGCAGGGATGATTTTAAGGATGAAAAGTTATTTTAAAATGTAGAAACCTTGGCGAATCTTACTAATCCTTCATATGCCAACTATAAATGTTTGGCGATATTTTTGTAAAAATATTCATATTTCTAAAGATTTTATATAGTTTTTATAAAATTTTGGCGAGTTTTAAGGTAATTTTTTTTATCCTATAGAATTTGGGCGAATCATTTTTAAAATAGCGAATCTCGTTTTTTGAAAAACCATGGAAAATTAGCCCATGAGAGAAATTTAGCCCCTAAAATCATCCATGCTCAGAATTTGAGTACTTGGGTCATCTAGTTGGAAAGGATGACATCAAGGTGGATCCTAAAAAGATTGAATCTATGCAAGATTGGCCTTAGCCAAAGACTCTCAAAAGCTTGCATGGATTTCTAGGCTTAACAGGATATTATCGCAAGTTTGTTATGAATTATGGAAATATTGCAACACCTCTCACTGCACTCCTAGAAAAGAACTCTTTCACTTGGACTCCAGTAGCTACTCAAGATTTTCAAACCTTGAATATGGCCATGTGCACCACTCCATTCCTGGCCCTTCCTGATTTCACAAAGACCTTTGTCTTGGAATGTGATGCTTTAGGGAAAGGAATTGTTGTTGTCCTTATGCAAGAGGGTTGGCCTTTGGCCTTTAGCAGCAAGAAACTGTCTGAAATAAATCTAGGCAAATCAATCTATGAAAAAGAAATGTTGGCTATTTTTCATGCCATTGATCTGTGGCACCCTTATCTATTGGGGCAACGCTTCCAAATTAAGACAGACCATCAAAGCCTCAAGTACTTTCTGGAACAACACATTTCCTCCCTGGAGCAACAAAAATGGGTGACTAAGATCTTTGGATATGATTATGAGATCATTTACAAGAAGGGAAAAGACAACGTGGTTGCGGATGCACTTTCTCGAAAATATGAAGATGACGGATCCCTTTTTTCTCTTTCCTTCATTGTACCAGATTGGCTCCAAGCCGTTCACCAGGAATGGCTACACGATCCCAAAAGTTCTCATCTGATCCAATAATTGCACTTCAATGTTCCAGCTTCCCCAGGGTACTCTTGGCTCCATGATGAGCTTCGATACAAAGGTCATTTGTATTTAAGTAAACAATCAAAACTTAAATCCACGGTACTTTCTAAGCTTCATGCTACACCCACTACTGGGCACTCCGGGTTTACCAAAACCTATGACAGGGTCAAACGTTCTTTTTTCTGGGATGCTATGAAACAAGACATTCATAATTTTTTCATTGAATGTAATGTGTGTCAACGCAACAAGGGCGAAACAGTCAAATCTCCCGACACATTACAACCGCTTCCGATTCCACCTGCTATTTGGAGGGATATCTCTATGGATTTTATTATAGGCTTGCCCAAATTGGGAAATAAATTAGTCATCATGGTGGTTGTTGATTGCCTTTCCAAGTATGCTCATTTCTATGCTCTTCAACACCCATTTACAACATCCATGATGGCTCAACTTTTCATGGATCAGGTCTTCAAGCTTCATGGCATGCCACATTCTATTGTTTCTGATTGCGACCCAACTTTCACCAGCAATTTTTGGCAAGAACTGTTCAAGCTAAAAGGCACCCAATTGCATCTCAACACAACTTATCATCCCCAGATTGATGGTCAAACGAAATTTGTCAACAGGTGTTTGGAAACATATTTGAGGTATTTTTACTCAGCAAAGCAAAATTATTGGGCTCAATGGTTACCCCTAGTTGAATGGTGGTACAAAACTTCATACCATACAACTACACACATGACTCCTTTTGAAGCGGTATATGGACAAAATCCACCTTCAGTTCTCTCATACTTACCTGGTGTCTTGAAGATCTAGGCGGTTGACCAAATGCTTACAGTTCAAGAGGCTATTCTCCACACCCTTAAAGAGAATTTGGTCATAGCACAAAATCACATGAAGCAACAAGCAGATCAAGGTCGATATGAACGTCAATTTGCAGAAGGGGATCAGGTGTTTCTTCGACTACAACCTTACAAGAAAAATTCCCTCAAGGCCAAGCATTTTCAGAAGCTAGCACCCAAATGTTATGGTCCTTATACCTTTATTAAGCATGTGGGAGAGGTGGCCTATCATGCCCAGTCATTCTAAGCCACATCCTGTTTTTCATGTTTCATGCTTAAAGAAGGTGATTGGAACTAAGTTCCAAATTCAAACCAACCTTCCCGAGTTAGACGAAGAAGGATCCATTTGGCTACAACCAAAAGCAGTTTTGTTCCAGCGTGAGCGTCACCTACGTCAGAGAACCATAAAGGAAGTGTTAGTCTAGTGGAAAGATACAACTCCAGCAGATGCCACTTGGGAACCAACTACCATTCTACAACAATTTTCACATCTCAAGCCTTGATGAAAAGGCTGTTTTTAAGGGGGAGGACATGTTAGGGTCCTAACCCGCACATAGGTAGAACAATATACTCAGATGTAATAAAGGTCAACATTAATAAGGCCTTGCAATAAAATAGAATAAGTCAAATGTAAGAAGACCTAATAGAAGCTTCTGCTTCTAGAAGGATCTTCCTCTAGATGCTTCTTTTGATAGAGATATTTAGTATAAATAGGAGTCAAGGGTATGATAACCCTAGCTTGGATATTATTGTAATAGAGCTCTTCTCGACTGGAGGTTTCCCCCTTGAAGAGGCCCACGAACATTTCTCTCAGAATCAAAGTGCTATTTCTGTTGTTATTCTTATATCATTTCAATGTTATTGTGGTGATTGTTTTGGTTATATTGTTGTTATTCTTCCATTTCTAGCATTTTATTTCTATTCTGCATACTTTTAATATCTGGTATATTACAAAATTGCTTCTAAATTTTCATCTTGGGATGGCTCTTGTTCTAGTTATTGTTCTTCTTCCTCTTCACAATCTATGTAGAATAATTTCTGTTAGAAAAACAGGACCGCGGAGCAATAAAATAAAACAAATGCGGAATACAAAACACAGAAGATACACAATACAAGAGAGACACATATTTATGTGGTTCATCCAGTGTGGGCTACGTCCACCAGAGAAATTTCCAGGTCCTTCCTTTATTATTATCTATCAAATGAAGGGATACAACCTACAACAAAACCTACTGTAACTTCCTCTTCTTTTTCTCACAGTCTCCTCTCTCATAATACAATATTCACCATTGACCATAGCTGCAATACATTTCCCTCATAAAAGAGGTTTTCCTTCTAGGGAAAAAAAACCCTAACATAATCTCTACCATTAGATCTGAGACCTTATAATGAATGGTCCAGATTTACAATGAAATTACAATATACATTTACAAGGCAATTTTTCCTTCGGGGGCTTTGCCCCTAAACCCCCATCGGGGGATGTTTCCCCCGAACCCCCGCTAGGGGCCCACTTGCCCCCAGACCCCCCATCCGGGGGGATAACCCCCCCAGACCCCGCAGAGGGGGTACCCCCCCTCTGCACTCCCCCGTGTGGAAGAGTGTACATACTTCTGGGGTTTAAATACTTCATGGGGTATAAACACGGCTGAAAGAAAGGACCTCTGAATCAAGAAGATAACCAGGCTCCACAACCAACAATTTCTTCTCACCACACTTATGTCCCTTACTGTACTTGCTGTCACAATTAAAGCATAAACCTTTTTCTTTTCTTTCCTCTAATTGTTGAGGTGTCAACCTTGTAGGTTGAGGTGTTTTAGAAGAAGGAACATTATTCTCTCAATAGATGTTAGGAGTGGTCCTTCTAGTAGCCATAGCCATATTATTACTTTAAACATTTCTTTCCACCCTAAATGAATTCTCCAATGATTTGGGTTCCCAAAGGCGAACCTCATGTTGAATGTTATCCCTTAAATTTCCTATGAATACATCAATCAAGTGCTCATCTGGAATATCTATTACCTTTATATTCAATATTTGGAAGTTCTCAATGTGCTCTATAACTAAACCCTTTTGCTAGAGATTTATCAATTGGCTCCTTGTATCCTCATAGTGTGCTATCATTTCTTCTATGAAAATTGTCCAAGTGATAAGTGATTTGTGAGAACAAAGCCATCGATACCACACAAATTGATTGGGTTCTAAATATAAAGAAGAAATTCATACCTTTTGTGTATGTGGCACATTATGTAGATCAAAGAAATGCTCCATCTGAAGTATCCATGTGATTGGGTCCTTTCCATCAAACTTCCTCATATCGATCTTAGGAAAGTGGTTGGTATTCAACCCAAGGTTAGAGTTTCTCCATTCTTGATTCATCTTCCTTGTGTCCTCATCATGAATTTCATGGGATACATTTTCACTTTCAGGCGTCCTCTCTATTAGGAAATTTTTCAATCCTTCCACGATCTCCCTTTTTAAACCATCCATCTTAGTATCCATTATTGCCTCCAACTTAGCTTCCGTTGAATCCATCATCCCTTGTAGTTCATATTTTGTTATTGTCTTCTTTTGTAAATTATTTATGTCCCTACACATTTCTTCACCTTCATCAAGAGTCCAAGTAGGATTGTCTGGAGGCTTATTTGGTGTAGAAGTTCCTTTTTTTGGTGGCATGTTGGCCAAGTATCACTTTAAACCTTGATTTTGAGGTGGTTCTGCTAGACAATTTTTCTTTTGTTGTATCTCAAAAATTTTGGCCCTTATGGGTATGAAAATTTATTTTTTGTAGTTCTCTGATATTTCTTCTTTGCAATGCCATAGGTCTAACCAAAATTGGATGTGCCAAGTGGAATTTATGGTAACTTCCTCACAACTTGCTGATTTTTGTCCTTTCCAGGAGATCTCACTTGTATAGAGTGCCCCAAACAAAATAATTGATATACAATATTGAAAATTGTACTAGGAATACTACAGACCGTCCACTATCCAATGCAACTGGTATCACTCAATTTGGATACTTGAGGAATAATTTATGATTTTTTTACCCGGAACACCTTCTTGAGACTAATCAATAGGACTAGTCAGATACCCTATATTCCACAGGGTGTATCTACAAATGTAATATGACCCAGAAGCTGGAATTTTTATCACATATACCTTAATAATTTATGTGAATATCCTTTGGATTTCAAAGTCTGAAAAGTTACAAAAACAATTTCACAATGAAAATTCCGCTATGGATAAATTCAAGATGATTCCAGAACCCTATCTTACACAGGATGTATCTTCGAAAGTATAAGGACTAAGGATATAAAATTTGAACCCAACATACCTTTATCCGTCTACTAAATATCTTCCAAGGGGTTCCTTATGAAACATCGTAGAAGAAAAATTACAGCGAAAATTCCAAGGTTACTCAGATGTAGCAGTGAAACCCCAAGACCTTGAGCTCTGGTACCAAATATTAAGAACCAAATATCAAGATAGCATAGAAAAACCTCAGAATAAGTACTAAACGCCTTGAAAAAGATAGAATTTCATATAATTATCCTTTTCAAGGGGGAAACCTCCTTATACACCATATAAATTTCCAAATACAAAATGATTCCAAATGAAAATGTCTTTTTGGTATATATAGGATACTAGGAGGTACAATTACAACTAATGGACCCAAGCTGACATAAATAAAATAACATTACTAATGTAATATTCCCCAATTAAGGGGTAATGTGCCACTATTTAGGGCTTAACACATGTAGGACTAAAGGCCACCATAAGAATGAATGACCAACCTTTGTGCAGTATTTGGCGACTAGAGCACACCGAAACCATTACCAGGATGAGGGTACTATGAAATATGCAATAAATGAGGACATCATCCACCTAATTGTCCATTGCTAAAGAAATACTAGACTACACCCCATAATTTATTTTGTAATTTTTGCAAATCAGTAGGGCACAAAGAGAAGGATTGTCCTGCATTCAACTTGATGAGAGAGCGCACTTCATAGATGTATATAATTTAGGAGGAAAATACCATGAAAACAAGAGGCTTTCCATAATATAACAATCCGAGAGGCTTTATTCTAGGAGGCCGAGGAGGATTTGGTAGAGGTCAAGGAAGAGGGGGTTTTGGTAGAGGAGGTATAGGACCAATAATCGTCTACAATTGTAATCAACTGGGAAAATTAACTCACGACTTCTTGAATCCTTGTACAACCTGCATGCATTGTAGAGCACTGGATAATGTGACAAAATACTGTCCACAATTACTTGCAAAGTGGAAGGAAATAGGGAATTAGAACCTAAACCCGAATTAGAACACACAAAAAATATCAGCAGAGAAGCATGACGAAGGACCCAAAATAACAACTGTCACACGTAGAGGAGATAGGGCAGGGGATGATGCGATGAATAAAGGGAAGTAGTTTGAGAAATTAGTGAGGAAATCAACATGACTTATGTCGAAATTTGACCCACAACAAGAAAAACAGATGTCTCAACAAACAAGGAAGGAGATACTAGGACCATGTTGGACAGAATCAACATCAACTACACCTCCTTTGGTTGACATGCCTTCGGTCTATGATCGTACTATCTTAGAAATTCCACTTAATAAGTAAGTGCTTTGAAAGAATTTCTAAAAATTTGTTTATAATTGATGAAAGATGAAACTACATTGAATGCACTGCATGGAATGACTAATCATTACGTGTGAAAAAGAGACGTTCCTACTACCCAAAGGGTAGTGAATCAGGTATTGTGCAAAAAGAGGGCAAGAAGAGAGTTCATACTAAATGTACAGATTGGGAAATATGACATGGACAATGTCATTCTGGACTTGGGTTTTGATGTAAATTTTTTACCAAAGAAAACATGAGAACCGATGGGGAAGTCAAAGTTAATTTGTTCTCTTGTCTAGTTAAGATTGACGAACAAACACAAGATAGTACCAATTGGCCAACTGTTACGGGTACTTGTGAATATATATGGGGTGTGTAGTATAGCATATTTCGAAGTCATTAATATCATGGATGATAGTCATCCATATTGTTACGAGGAAAATCACTCTATGGCATGGGGTAAACCACAACGTATGGAAATGACTGCAAAAATCAACTCTAATCTCAAGTATGCTATTTAAACAAAGATGCTATCAAGAAAATATAAAGAGCCTACCTCATCCAGACATTCGATGAAGTCCACCATTGAACACTTGACTCAAAGCTATACACCTGCAACTTGTCCTCAACAACCAAGATACAAAAGAATATGGTGATAATATATAATGTTAGCACATATAATAGCATAATCCATAAATTTTCATAGCAAATACACCCATGGAGTAATAATTCAAATATTTTCAAGACATTAATTGGATGAGAAAAGAGTATTTCTATTAAAATGTAATCAACAGAAGTGTATGAATTACAAACTTCCACGTCGGCACGTTCATAACCGAGAAACTAAGTCCCTTATAACTGGGCCTCCACCACTTCAATCCTCCATCAAAGGCAATCTCATATAAGAGAGACAATGAGGTTCTCCGTCAAATATGGAAGAGCTTGGGGGGTGAACAATGTGTTCAGACTTAAATGGACAAAGGGATGCAAATTCAATATGAAGTGAATAATTTCTCTAGAGTAACTTTTCTCTCAAAGTTGAATTCCTCTAAATAGCTGCCAACATGTCCACCATTGTTTCCTCCAAGATCCAACACCTTGCTCCCTCTTGTTGTCCCCAAAATATCCTTGTAAAAACTCCTCTCCTCCCCCCATACAAATTTCCTCCTTTTTCTGCTTACTTGAATCACACTCTTCCCTAATATAATTGTACTCATACCCATGCCCCCAATAACTATGGGATGTGACTTCTCACACCCACCCTCTTACATGTAATTGATGATTGGGCTCTTCTACACTCAAGAGAACAATTAGAAGGTTCACTCAAAACATTAAAATCAAGAAAAATGTTTGGGATTTAAAACACATGAATAAGACCCCATTATACCCCTCCTCTCTTGTTGATAACACAACCCCCATATCTCTGTCCATGTCCATCTGCATCTAGAATCACACTTTTATTTATAAATTCTGGCTATACAAGTTCACATATTACATCGATTGGCCCATGACCATATATCATATATACATTATACATTACTAAACTAGGTATTATAGGAGGGATGTTACATTCCCCCTCCCCTACAATTTGGCATCGTCCTCGGTGCACAACACTATACCGATATACATGTACAAATCTTACATCATAATACTAAGAAAAATAAAAATTCTGCAAATTTCACAAGTCTAACAATAGTTCCAACCATAATCTCTTGTTCCTCTCAACCTACCCAACCCAAGGAATGTACCCCCTTCTTTGAAAATGGATCATTAGGCTGTACCTTTCTTTTATCATGGATTCCAATGCAAGTTGGCCAGGAATCTCTGAGATGTGGTTCCAGGAACTCTAGTTTCCCAAAATGAAGTCTTCCATTCTTATATTTTGTTTTCTTAAAAAAATGACAAACATTTGTGGATACTCCTCCCATACGATCTCCTCATGCTCCCACATAGAGTCTTGATCATGACTATAGTAGGTCCATTGGACCTTTACCAGGCCGATATCTTTTTTCTTTAATAGTTTGACTTTTTGGTCGAGGATGCACACTAGTTCCACTCGAAAGTATCCTTCATGTTCCACCTAGATCACAATCCAATCAATTATGTGGTTAGGGTCAGGAAAATATTTCTGTAATAAAGACACATGAAATAAATTATGAAATCTCATCGATGCAGGAAATGTTATCATGTATGCAATCGGTCCTATCTTCTCCAAGACTTCAAAAGGCCCACAATCTCTCGTTGCCAAATTTGGGAAGCTTCCCAATCTTAGCGAACTTATTTTCTCTTTTACTTTTAGAAACACATGCTCACCCACTTTAAAATATATGTAAGTATTGTTCTTGTCTGCATAAATATTTTTCCTGTCCTAGAAAACTTTAAATTCTGCTTGATCTTTATCATCTTCTCTTCCACTTCCTTTAGAAAATCTAGCCCAATAACTGCTATGTTTTCTGGGTTATCCCAACTCATTGGCATATTGCATTTTCTGCCATACAAGGCCTCAAATGGGCTCATCTTCAATGATTCATGGTACCCATTATCGTAAGAAAATATGACTAAATGGATATAGCCTTCCCACTTGTATGGATGGTCCATTACAAACATTCTTAACATGTCCTCAATTATCCTATTAGTCCTCTATGTTTTCCCATCTAACTCTAGGTGATATGTTGTACTAAAATTTGAATTTGTCCCAAATCCTTTAAACAACCCCTTTTAGAAATTTGATGGGAACTTGGGATCTCTTTCCAAAACAATTTCCTTGGGCACTCCATGTAGCATGACAATTTCCTTCATGTAAATTTCTACAATGTTGGTTGCCTTGTGATTTTTCTTCACCAGAATAAAACATGTAGTCTTAGTTAATTTACCCACCACTACCATGATGGAATCATGCTTCTTCACTTTTCTCGGTAGCTCAGTAATAAAATCAATTGTAATGACTTCCCATTTCCACTGAGGAATGGGAAATGGTTGCAGCGACCTAGCTAGATGTTTATGCTTAGCCTTTACCTTTTGACATTTTAAATATCTAGATATGTAATCAACCACCTCTTTCTTCATTCCTAGCCAAAAGTAATGGCTTCTTACAAAAACAATTGATTTTTGATATCTTGGGTGCCCAACATATCACACATTGTGCATTTCTCTCAGTACTGTATTTTTCATCTCTCTAGAGTTTGACACATATACTTTTCCTCTGTACATGAGGACTCCATCTTCCTTCAACTCAAAATATTTAAGTTTCTGCTGAAAATTACTTTGTTGCAATGTTTCTTTTATATGCAAATAGTTTTGATCTAAATTTGCATCCTCTAAATTTATGTATTTTAAATTATACCTATACATGCTATAATGGGTGTAGCATGCATCTCATGCACTCTCCTATTGAGAGCATCAACCAATTTATTTTCCTTGTCTTTAATGTGTTTTGTATCAAAGTGATATTCACTGAGGAATTCCATCCATCTAGTTTCCATGTAATTTAGTGTTGGTTTTCCAAACAAATGTTTCAAACCATAATGGTATGTCCTGATATAGGTGGATATTGGTGGCCGCCCACCTTTTCCAACTGGCTCCTCTTAATAGTTTTTAGTTCAACACGTTCTTTTGTAATTATTTGTAATTGTGGGTTATACACCTCTGGGGCACTCTGAATCCCTACACATCTTCCAGGTGAATATTGGTGGCTTCCCACCTAATCCAACTGGATTATTTTGAAAGTTTTCATGTCAATACATCTTTCTGTACTTTCAGGTCCATTTTGGGGCTCTAAAAAATGTTTTTTTGGCTTGCCACAGTAAAACTATAGACGGAGTTAGATTTTGATGAAATAATGTGTAGTTCTCGAAAATACCTTTCCAATGGGCTATCACGCACCTAAAATGGAGGTCGTATGAAAAATTTATGACCCTGGGAAGTTGAGGTACCAACTTACCCATTGGAGCCCACATAACTTTTGGCGTTTCATCTCCTAGGGTTAGGTTTTTGGATGTCTATGGTTTTGGAATTCATGAGTAATGTTAAAAATGCCTTTGGAGCCTCATTGTAATGATTCTTCTTAGACAAATGCACACAACAACCATATCTCTTCTCAAAGATAACTACCACCATTCGAGCAAGTTGTTTTCAGTTCTGCAGTTTTACAGTTTTAGCCTATTTTATTTATTCAATATAAGTTATTGTTCAGAAGATATTTGTTGTTGTTCTTCGTATCTCTTTGTTATTGTATTCAGTTTTTTACTCATTTCATTCTATTATCACTGAGAGTCACCCTCATATTGCGGGAGGATAAGCCCATTACCCATTAGAGTTTTTGGTGGATGTTGGTTTTATATGAGTGGAGGTCAATGGAAAACACTCAATATATGAATGATGTTCAACATGAAACTGGACAAAAAATGCACATGGAAGTGAGGGCCACATTACCTTCAGTCAGTGAATTGAGTACTTTAAGTGTGAGCAGAGGGAAGACTTAGTGAGAAAGGTGAACAAGACTGCTATGAGCATCAAGATTTCAAGCAACTTGGAGAAGAAAAACGCAGACTCAAGATCACTCTTGAGCTCAAGCTTCAGACATTGAAATATGTCCAAACAACACAATGATCAAACCTACATCACAATGCAGCTACAACAACTGGACTGAATCCTCCATGCTCGAGCCATTCAGTGTAAGAGGGAAAAAGATAACAAGGGAGCTGACTAAAACTGACCACAATACCACTGTAATCAAACCTACATTACAACAACATAACAACCCCTGACTGGATCCTCCATGCCCGAGTGTTTTAGCATATTTTTTACAGAGAGATGAAAAGAAGCTGACTTCTATTAACATGAAAGTCTCAAATTTGGTACATAACCAGAGAACAATTCTAGCATCAAAAAATTACAAAATAAGGAGCTCTGCTTAACTGGTTGACGACCTTAACAAAATATCAAAAATACTTATTTATACTCAGAATAGTTCCCGACTATCAGGAGTGTGATCTGATCACTACATTAAAAGCATTGTGTCCAAGTAGTCTTCTGTCAGACTGTGCATGTATTCCTCTGTCAGACGCGATCTCAGATAGACATGGTTTTTGCAGGGAAATCTGTCCACAGGGGTACCATGGGTTGACGTTTCAGTCCCCACAGTCGAACCTTCCATGCCTTACAATTACTGAGTGAGTCAAGGTTTCAACCACCAGTCCTTTCATTTATTAACTGAACCCTTGAGATCAGGATGAGGCTTAGTGCCTAGGGGGTGGCCACGTGCTTCTCTTAGATTGGAAACTATATGAGCACATGATTGCGGGGCCATCAAAATCGGTTTGAACTCACACCGCTTTTGGGCCCACAATCCACTGCCTTCTGCCACGTATCACTTTCTCCAAACCACGGTTTCAATTGTGGGACCGCTCAATAATTTTATCGATCGAGCAATTTGCATCCTCGTAATGAAGCATGGCCGTTGATCTGGACACAGTCTGCAATCTGGGCGCACCTGCTAGATTTAGCGCTACTGCCAAGCTTAACCGCCTGCTAACTTTAGAATCCACCAAACTATGCCCCGGGGGAGGGGGATGCTACTCTTGACTTTGAACAATAACACCTCCCAAAGAATGACCTGTTACTGTTATGCTGACGTGTCATGAAAGAGAATTGACACATGTCACTCATAAATATGTGAATGATATGCCCACGACTGCTTGGACTGAGTGCCATGTGTCACTTCCAAATAGGTGCCTAGTGTCATGACCGATGAGTGCGCCACATGTCCATACTAATGACTGCCACGTATCCTCTTAAAAAGATGTTTGAGATCTCCTTCGGGTCTCCGGGCTCCAGGAAACTGAAAACTCAAACTTATTTTTCCTTGAAGAAAAACATCCATAGTTAAGGATTTGACGACGTGTGGCCTCCAAATATTGACGAATGAGATCCTTTTGTGGCTTTAGAATTCAAGGAAATCAAATATCAAACCTCGCCCTCTTCCATGTGCTTTTACCCAGAGCTATAGATTTGGCGACACACGTCCTCTTGATTCAATGACTCTGTTCCTGTTTCTGGATTTTGACCCCTTCAACTAGATCGACAACCCTTATGCTCCCTTCTCGATCAACAATCGAGAGCTATTTCAGGTCTTCAGGATTTCCCCCCCTTTACTTTCCTCCAGAGCTCTAGATTTGGCGTCGTGTGTCCATTTGAATCGAATGGTTGAGACTTACTTCGGGCCTTCAGGCTTCGGGTGTTTTGAAAGTGAAACATGAAAAACCTTGCGGAGGAAAAACCCCCGAAGAGAAGGATCTGCTGCCACGTGCTTCGACACTTCGGTACTTCGACCACTTCAGGACTTCGGGCACTTTGGGCCTTTGGGACTTTGGGAGGAACTGTCGCTAAGATCAACGACTCCCTGCTGATTTTGAGATCAATAGTCCATGATTGCTTTGGGAGTTCGGGCTTTAGCTCTTCAGAAGTTTTATGCACTTCTCACTTCAAAACTCCCGAAGCTCATTTCCCCAAAAACTTGGATCGATTGCCACCTATCCCCCTCAAGATCAACAACTCATGCTTGCTTCGGGGTTTTTCCTTGACGCTTTACTTCACACAACTTTAAGGTTCTAAATGTCAGTGAGCCACGGATTTGAAATTCTCCAGGAATCTTCACCGCTGAAATACTAAACTGCCTGTTGCTTGCGCTTCAAACCCGAAATAGACTATTCTGAAAGCTACGTTTTGAGATCAAGGCTGATACCTACGCAAGAAAAGGACTGGGTCACTTTGCGACCCTTAGAAAGTATTATGTGATAACAGTTGGATCCACAGGGGATGGCATGCTCCCTGCAAGCTGCCAAGAATGCACAGTTCCAGTGCCTTAGATGTTGGGCTATGGAGTCTAGCTCAAAAATTTGGCCGAAGAAAACAGGGAAATATGTACACTATTCTACTAAAAAATGAAAACAAACACATGGGCTCCAGAAGGATCTTATTTATCTGCAATCCTAGGCTAACTGACTTTTTACAAGGCGCTAGGTGAAATACAACTTCCACCATAGCCACCCAGACTGCCTGGTAATATAATTCTTCTCTTTACTACAGATGATCCACAAAAAAGTAGGGAGGTATGACAACAGAATGAGAACATGGCTTGGAACACTGACCATACCCCCAAATGATGATAAAGTGAATAATTCTTCAGGCTCCAATGATTTTGGAAAACACAACTCCATATATAGCCCCACATGGTCACAAAATTTATAATCAGGGGAGCTCAACTNAATGAGAACATGGCTTGGAACACTGACCATACCCCCAAATGATGATAAAGTGAATAATTCTTCAGGCTCCAATGATTTTGGAAAACACAACTCCATATATAGCCCCACATGGTCACAAAATTTATAATCAGGGGAGCTCAACTGGCAAGAAATTAATTCATGTCCTTCATTGTGGCTCACTCGTCATTTGATGTTCTTAGTGTGTACAGGTGGGTGGAGAACTGATGCAGGTTGGATAATACCAAGTGATATTTCCTCATTTACAGGTTCTGGATATGAGAAAAACTGCCCACTTAGCTCCTCTTTTACATGTTGCTCTATGTCTTCTGCGGGTCCAAGATGGCTGATTTCCACTCAATGATTTTCCTTAATGAATAAAGGAAAAGGATCTATAGTTTGGTCTTGGAAATATTTCATGAAACCATACTCACCTATGAGTATCGGTAAAATAATTCCATTTGAAAATTTCAGAAAATCTGAAACATACGACTCCATGTATATGGCCATAGGATCATGAATAACGTGACATAAATCTGGCTGCTTTAGAGGACCAGGCTGCTCCTCTGTAAATTCCTCTCTTCTTGAAAATAAATGACCTCCTTGTTCTTTCGAAACCAACTCGTGATCACCAATAATTGCAGTCTCTCCTTCATAAGAATGATCATAAGATAATGGTACAACAAGATTTAAAGCATCAAAACTATGATCAACCAAGAACATATAGTTATCTATGCAATCAACCACTACTTCATGCCCAAAATGTTCTAAAAACTAATCATAATATTGATATGCATTCCCGCCCATAGAAAAATATGAAACTATTGAAGGATCTGATACCAAATGTGAATCACACCCACTTCCTCGTTGTTGTTCCAGATCTGAATTATACTCATTCTCTTCTTGCTCGGAATATGAAACATATTGACAGTCTTCTTGCTCAGAATCTGAAACATACTGATAGTCTCCTTGCTTATGTACATGCAATTTTTCATGATATGCTTGCGTACGAACCCCCTTTCTATCCCTGATGTTCTCTTTGACCTCTTCAACATATTCAAACATGTGTATTAAATATGAAGATTTCCTTTGTCTTAGGAGAAGGGAAAGCTCTGAATGTTGAGCCATGGCATAGTACACCATGGCAGCAGCCTTTGTCGGTCTGATCTCCACAGGAATATTTTGATAAACACTGTAAAACCTCTTGTTAAAGATAGCCAAGTCTTCGTCTTCCCCTCTCCTCAAGTCATTAAACTCAAAATAGTACTAATCAAGGGACTTGTTCTCACCCCAACACTTTAAAAAAGATTTGCATAGCTCGATCCAAGAACCAATAGAACTGGCTCCCAAACATTTAAACCACACAAAAACATATCCAGACAAATATTGTGAGAACAACCTCATGGTAACATCATCATGAACTAACTCAAACTGATCAACAAAGTTCTCAAAGGCCTACAAGTGCCTCTCAGCTGTAACATGATCCTCTCCAGAAAACCGAGGAAGATACTCAAAGGAATAAAGAGGATAGGGATGTAGGTGATGTGGTAGCCTTAAAGGTTTAAACATCTTGTCTCTATTCTTAGCTTGAAAACTTGTGGGATGAATATGGGATTTAACAAGAAGATGGGAAGGTTCAACAGTAATAATAGAAGGTAATGAGCTCTGAGAATACTGTGAATCATTTTGAACCCCCTCAAGGCTACAAGGGTGATCAACTTCAAGAGGAAATCCAATATAAATCTCACTTTTATGAATAGGCTAAGGTGAAGACACAAGATCAACATCTACAACACAAGAAGAGGGCATGCCTTCTTCTTCCAAGGATGGATAAATAAAGGAAGGCTTATTATCACCTGAATAGACAAAGTAGAGGATAATCCTCTTTATATGTAAAGGGGAAGAGAGAAATGAGATGATAAAGAAAAACATGATTTCATAAAGCAAGCTCATAAACTGATACCTGGTCTTCCCCTTCGGTATGGTCATGTTTCTGTCAACATGATCCTCCCCAGTGGAGTCTTTGATTGTGGAGTCCCCAGGTGAATGCCATTCAGTCTGAATGTGTCTGGTCTTTGTTCACCACCAAAAGGCCAAATCTGATCGTTGTCGTTCTCCCAGGGAGATTTTCAATCTAGGGCAGCAGCTAAAGCCTTCTCGAGAAAGATTTCTTTTATTGATAATCCTCTCTGGGTCAGATTTAGGTGTAGCCAGAGTCAGCTATGGAGTAGACCTCGTGTGTTTGCCTCTGGAAGCTACGACCGAAACAGTGGATTCGTCAGGTGCAAGCTGCAATCTTCAATGGTTTTGATCTCTGATGCACCTTCATAATCAAAATCTCTTTGTCATTCTATCCCAGGGAAATGTATTCAATTCATTCCCCGACAATGATGCCATGAATGTTAACACTAAGAGTCACCCTCAAATTGCGGGAGGATAAGCCCAGTACCCATCAGAGTTTTTGGTGGATGTTGGTTTTATATGAGTGGATATCAATGGAAAAAACTCAATATATGAACGATGTTCAACACGAAACTGGACAAAAAATGCACATGGAAGTGAGGGCCACATTAACTTCAATCAATGAATTGATTTTAAGTGTGAGCAGAGGGAAGACTTAGTGAGAAAGGTGAACAAGACCGCTATGATCATCAGGCTTTCAAGCAGCTTGGAGAAGAAAAACTCAGACTCAAGATCACTCTTGAGCTCAAGATTCAGACACTGAAATATGTCCAAACAACACAGTCACAACAACACAATGATTAAACCTACATCACAATGCAGCTACAACAATTTGAATGGATCCTCCATGCCTGAGCCATTCAATGTAAGAGGGAAAATGATAACAAGGGAGATGACTAAAACTGGTCACAATACCACTGTAATCAAACCTACATTACAACAAGATAACAACCCTCAACTTGATCCTCCATGCCCGAGTGTTTTAGAACAGGTTTTACAGAGAGATGAAAAGAAGTTGACTTCTATTAACATGAAAGTCTCAAATTTGGTACATAACCAGAGAACAATTCTAGCATCAAAACATTACAAAATAGGGAGCTCTGCTAAACTAGTTGATGACCTTAACAAAATATTAAAACTACTTATTTATACTCAGAACAATTCCTAACTATCAGGAGTATGATGTGATCACTACATTCAAAGCATTGCGTCCGAGCAATATTCTATCAGACTGTGCATGTAACCCTCTATCAGATGTGAGCTCAGATCAACATAGTTTTTGCAGGGAAATCTATCCATAGGGGTACCACAGGCTGACAGTTCAGTCCCCATGACCAGACCTTCCATGCCTTCCAATTACTGAGTGAGTCGAGGTTTCAACCACCAGTCCTTTCATTTATTAACTTAACCCTTGAGATCGGGATGAGGCTTAGTTCCTAGGGGGCGACCACACGCTGCTCTCAGATTGGACACTATATGAGCACATGATTGTGGGGCCGTCAAAAGAGGTTTGAAATCACATCTATTTTGGGCCCGCAATCCACTGCCTTCTTCCACGTATCACTTTAGCTAAACCATGGTTTCAATTGCGGGACCGCTTAATAATTTTATCGATCGAGCAATTTGCATGCCCGCAATGAAGCATGGCCATTGATCTGGATGCGGTTTGTGATCTGGGTGCACCTGCTAGATTTAGCGCTAATTCCAAGCTTAACCACCTGCCAACTTTAGAATCCACCAAACTGTGCTCTGGGGAGGGGGACGCTACCCTTGACTTTGAACAATAACTCCTCCCAGAGAATGACCTGTCACTGCTATGCTGACATGTCATGAAAGAGAAGTGACACGTGTCACTAAGAAAGAAGTGAATGATATGCCCATGACTGCCTATACTGAGTGCCATGTGTCACTGTCGAATAGGTGCATGGTGTCATGGCCGACGAGTGTGCCACATGTCCATACTGATGACTACCATGTATCCTCTTAAAACGACGACTGAGATCTCCTTCGGGTCTCCAGGCTTTGGGAAATTGAAAACTCAAAATTATTTTTCCTTGAATCAAAACATCTAGAGATAAGGATCTGACAACGTGTGGCCTCCAAAGATTGATGGATGAGATCCCTTCATGGCTCCAGACTTCGGGGAAATCAAATCTCAAACCTCGCCCTCTTCCATGCATTTTTACTCAGAGATATAGATCCAACGACGTGTGTCCTCTTCAATCAATGAATCTGTTCCTGTTTCAGGACTTTGACCCCTTCAACTAGATCGACGACCCTTCGACTCCCTTCTTGATCAATGATCGAGAGCTACTTCGGGTCTTCGGGCTTTCCCCCCCTTTATTTTCCTCCAGAGCTCTAGATCTGGTGCCACGTGTCCATTTGAATCAGATGGTTGAGACTTACTCCAGGACTTTGGGATTGGGGTGTTTTGAAAGTGAAACATGAAAAACCCCATAGAGGAAAAACCCTCGAAGCGAATGATCTGCTGCCACGTGCTTCGACACTTCGGGCCTTTGGGACTTTGGTAGGCACTGTCGCTAATATCAACGTCTCCCTGTTGATTTTGAGATCAATGATCCATGATTTCTTCGGGAGTTCAGGCTTCGTCTCTTCGGAAGTTTTATGCACTTCTCACTTCGAAAATCCTGAAGATCATTTCCTGGAATGCTTGGATCAGTTGCCACCTATCCCCCTCAATATTAACGACTCATTCTTACTTCGGGGTTTTTCCCCAACGCTATAATTCTCACAAATTTAAGGTTTCGAATGCCAGTGAGCCACTGATCTGAATTGCTCTAGGAATCTTTGCTGCTGAAAGACTAAAGTGTCTGCTGCTTGCACTTCAATCCCGAAATAGGTTGTTCTAAAAGTTGCGTTTTGAGCTCAAGGATGATACTTGTGCAAGCAAAGGAATGGGTCTCTTTGCGACCCTTAGACAGTCTTATGTGATAACACGTTCCACTCATAAATCCGAATCATGTCCTTAGCTCAAATTTTCTTCCCATGAGATAATGTCTCCACATTTTTAATGCATGAATAATGGCTCCCAGTTCTAAGTAATGTGTGTCATAATTCCTCTCATGTTATTTCAATTTTATTGACTCATTACATACCACATGTTCATTTTATGTGAGGACCCCACCAAGCCTTTCCTTGCACACATTAGTGCACACAACAAAATCTTCATCTAGGTGTGCAATCTTCAAGATTGGCACACTTGTCAAAATGCCCTTCAGTTGATGAAATCCCTCTTCACATTTGGAAGTCCATTCAAATTTCACTCCCTTCTTTTGAAAAGAATTATTTGGGATTGCAATCTTTGAAAAACCTTTTATGAATATTTGGTAGTATTTTTTAAGTCCCATAAATGATCTGACTTATATAACATTTCTTAGCATTGTTCATTCTCTAATGGCCTCTATCTTCTTAGGATCAATTTCTATCGCATCTACTGAAATAATATGACCCAAGTAATGAATCTTCCTTTGATAGAATATGGACTTACTTAACTTCACATACAATTTATGCTCTCTCCAAACTTGTAGCACCATCCTTAAATGTTTCTATCTTGAGTATATGATTGTATCATAGAAGAAAACAGTTACAAAATTGTCTAGGTATTCTCTAAACACTCCATTCAACAAACACATGAAAAAAAATGGTGCATTTGATAGCCCAAATGGAACCACGACAAAATCACAATGTCCATATCTTATCCTTAATGCTTTCTTGTTGCGATCTTTTTCCTTTGGTCTCACTTGAAGATATCCTGACCTCAAGTCAATCTTGGAAAATATTCTTGCACCTTTCATATGATCAAATAGATAATCAATACTTGGCAAATGATATTTGTTCTTTATGACAACCTTATTAAGTTGTTTGAAATAAATGCATAGCCTTAAGGTTCCATCCTTATTTTTCACAAAACGCATTGGGGCACACCAACGTGAAAAACTTGGGCGTATATACCTCTTCTTTAGCAGTTCTTCAAGCTACATTGGCAACTCCTTCAACTCCGATGTGCCCATCCTATAAGGATTTTTGGACATTGGGGTAGCTCCTGGCACCAAAGCAACGGATAAATCAATGTCTCTCTTTGTTGGAAACATCAGAACCTCCCTAAATATATCCTCAAAATATTTCAAGACTAGATGGCCTTCAAAAATTTTCATTTTATTTTTGGTTGCCTCTTCCATA
>ML820289.1:29996-42543 GCA_009831015.1 Picea engelmannii
TGGGAATTCTCTCTCTCTTGTGGATTATCCAACTCCCATCTCTATCCATATCCTAGCAGCTGATATTATGTTATATTTATTTACAATTCAAAAATGCATTTCACATTTACATTGCTTGGCCATAGCCACATTTATATCTACATTATGAATTAATTAAGCCAATTATTATAGTGGGGATGTTACAATCAATGATAAAAAAAAAAATCATATTTATGACCACACATAGGGGCAGCGTAACTAATCCTGAAGCTCTGAAGGTGTTAACCAATGAAAGCCCCATATACGTAGCAATTGAAATAGTACTGCAAACACCAAAACAAGCAGAGAGTGGTAATATCGCTACTTTCCCTGATGCGACCTCATGCTTAACTCCTATGTTAGAGGAGGCTCTTGACACATTGGTTGGAAGAATGGATTTATCACTTTTTAATGAATCCTAATTTTCATTTCCATGGCCTTGGAGAGTTTACTCTCCAATTATATTCCAAGTCTGTTATAGTCTAAAATGCCTTATCTGTGCATACAAGACATTGGCCCTTCCATTTGCATACTTTTCCAAAATACTGTTGAGGCTTCCTTTTAAAAAACCTTTTTTTTGATAGTGTATGCACCCTGATACACTAATATACCATGTACACACACCTGCTGCATGCTAGTTATCCCACGTACACACGTGTGTTGCATGCTAGTTATCCCATGTTTACCTCCAAAAGTTGCAAAAAATATAAAATTGCGTGGAATTCAACAAAGTTTATGGGCTATGGTTGGTTTCCTAACCATTTTACCCCTTGTATCTTGTCCCCAAATTGAATGACCATATTTTTCTCATATAAAAAGAGGTCTTCGGGAGTCATTTAGGAACATGAGGAATATAATAAGAAAACTCTACCAAAATCCCTTCCCTTTCTTAGCCCAAGATTTGCATCCCATTCTGAGTTTTAGCCTCATCCTTCCCCTCCATCCTTTCTCCTTATGCAACCCTTTCTCTTTCCCTTGGTGATATGTTGGTTGCACGAAGCTAATGTGGGATTAATGCACCTAGATCCATGACAGAGGAGCCCAAACTTGGTTCATGGAGCGGTTTCCAACAAAGTTTGTAATCCTTTTTATCTTGAAATTGAATAAAAGAGTTCATCCTTGTCCCAAAACCCTATGTTTACATGCTTTTGTTAATTTTTGCATTTATATCTATGTCTAAAATTTTAAAGTGATCAATAGAGATTGCATATGTTTTTGCATTTTATTCCTAACCTTTTGTAGGTCAGCTTTGGGAGGAGACTCGTGATCTAGGAGGTAACAACAAGTGAGAGAGATCAACACCAACCGCAAGGACTAAAGCGGTACTCATTGAATTTCTTTCCATTCTCTCTCATCACTTAGTTTGGTTTGTTTTGGGGTATATTAAGGGTAGAACAATCTTTTAATGGAGTTATCACTCTTCCTTTACCTTAGACCCAGTATAGGGGGATTTTCCCTAAAGCAAAGTCCCTAAGCCTAACTAATGTTGGTTCACTATAAAAGAAAAGTGTCTAATGAATTTTGTATTACACTTTTTCTGACCTCACACATTAGGGGGCATCTGTTATAGCCCAAAATGCCTTATATGTGCATACAAGACATTGGCCCTTCCATTTGCATACTTTTCCAAAATATTGTTGAGGCTTTCTTTTAAAAAACCATTTTTTGGATAGTGTACACGCCCTGATACACTAATAGACCGCGTACACACACATGCTGCGTGATATTTATCCCACATATAAAATTGCGCGGAATTCAGCGGAGTTTGTGGGAGGGTTTCCTAACCATTTTACCCCTTGTAGCGCATCCCCAAACTGAATAACCATCTTTTTATTATATAAAAATAGGTCTTGGGGATTCATTTAGGAACATGAGAAATAGAATAAGAAAACTCTGCCAAAATTACTTCCCTTTCTTATCCCAAGATTTACATCCCATTCTGAGTTTTAGACTCAGCCTTCCCATCCATCCTTTCTCCTTATGCATCCATTTCTCTTTCCCTTGGTGATATGTTGGTTGTGAGAAGCTAATGTGGGATTGATGCACTTGGATCCATGACAGAGGAGCCCAAACTTGGTTCATAGAGCAGTTTCCAACAAAGGTTGTAATCCTTTTTATCTTGAAATTGAATAAAAGAGTTCATCCTTGTCCCAAAACCCTATTTTTACATGCTTTTGTTAACTTGTGTATTTATATATATGTCTAAACTTTTAAGGTGATCAATAGAGATTGCATATGTTGTTGCATTATATTCCTAACCTTTTGCAGGTCATCTTTGGGAGGAGACTCGTGATCTAGGAGGCAGAAATAAGCGAAAGAGGTCAACACCAACCGTAAGGACTAAAGGTGCACTCATTAACTCTCTTTCCTTCCTCTCTCATCACTTAGTTTAGTTGGTTTTGGGGTAGATTAAGGGTATATTACTATTTTAAGTGAGTTATCGCTCTACCTTTACCTTAGAACTAGTATAGGGGGATTTTCCCCGAAGCAGAATCGGTGACTCCACTGGGGAGTCTCTCTACGGTCTTAGTGGGAGATTTTGGTTTGATTTGATTTTTTTTAGTTTCTTTTTTAGTTTTCCAAGTTACTGAGTCAATTAGGGTCTCTGGTCACCTTCCAGGGGCCTACCAGCCTTCTCTACCCAGGTCAATGTACAAACCTTTTTCTTTTTTGAAATTTTACAGAAGTGTATGTGCCATGTCCTCTGTATAGCCTGCATACATACACAGTCTACATAATATACAAATCACATAAATACGCAGGCTATTTGTACACAACACGCGTCTCTGTGTTTTGGAAGGTTTTAAAAAAAATAATTTTTTTTTCCTGGAAAGAAGATTTGTGCTTCTTATTTCTTCTTAAATTCTTTAGGGTCTTTGTTAATTGTGTTTGGTTGGGTTAAAGATTCAGTTTATATTGCACTTTGTAAATAACCCCTGTTGTTTCTTTATTTTCTTTTGTTTTCTTTGAAGGTTTAGGGTGAACTTATAAGCTTTAGATCCTCTTGTGGATTCCAGTGAATCCCTGCATTCAAGAGGTAGTTTAGGGTCTATGTTAGTCTTGGGTTTATTGATCTAGGTGGATATCGGTGGCCACCCGCCTTTTCTAACTGGCTCAAAACATTTTTCTGGCAATTTTGGTAATTTACTATTTTTAGCAGTTTTTAACTTCCGGGGCTATTTTGAGGGCCTAAATGAAGGTTTTTCTAGATCGATCTTCTAAATGATAGTTGAAGGCATGATTGATCCCCCAAAATCAATATCCTCGATGATACCTTTCCAACGCGCTATCATACGCCTAAAACGAAGATCGTATACAAAAGTTACGACCCTGGGAAGTTGATGTACTAACTTACCCAAACGAGGCCCACATGACTTTTGGCGCTTCATCTCCTAGGGTTAGGTTTTTGGATGTCTAGGGTTTTTGGCATTCTTGTTTATTGTAAAAAGGCCTTTAGAGCCTCATTGTAATGACCTTCTTGTGAATACGAGTAGCCGTCACATCTCTTCTAAGAGATAAGCTGGCACCATTCTAACGAGTCTTTCACTCTGTATTTTTACAGTCTCTGTACATTTATTTCATTAACTTAAATCGTATATTACTGTATATATTTTCCTCTGGTTATATTTTCAATATATCTATGTTATATTATTGTTTCTCTTTCAATATCTCTGTATATTTATGTGTTATATCTCTGCTCTCATTTCGTGTTGAAAATAATTTGGATCAGTGGTATCAGAGCAGGTTTCTCTTGATCGTTTTTCAGTGCATGTCCCTAATGAAGTCTAAGTATAGCAAGTTGGGTCTTCAGCTTGTCTCCCTTGAGGAAAATTTCTCTTGCACACCTAAGAAACCCTCAATGGCAGAAGAAAAGAAAAATGATGGAACAAATGATCCTATCAATATGTTGCTTGAGCAATCTCTCACATGACAGAGGCACGAAATGATGGAGAATTTTTCCCACATCCCTCAACACCTATCGATAGAAACAAATGCATATTCATCAAGAATAAACTTTGGAATCACCTCGCCTTTCAAGGTACAAGTTCATTTTGATATTCTTGTATTTGATGGACAGATAGATGCAGAAGCCCTAGACAAATGGTTAAATCTGATAGAAGGTTATTTCTTTGTTCACCATTTTTCCGACAGGGAAAAGATCATCTTCACACTCCTTAAAACTCTCCCCCATGTCAAAAATTGGTGGGAAACTTATTGGGAGAAAATTTCCACAGAGGAGTCTGGAATATATGGGGTCGAGCCCACTTGGGATTTTTTTGTGGATGCGTTAAAGGAACAGTATTACCCTATTGGCAACTATGAGGACCAGTACATGAGATGGACCACACAGTGGCAAGAGAGTGGCCAAGAAGTTCTGGAGTTCACCAATACCTTCCATACCTTGCACACCAAGTTGGGTATCAAAGACTCCAAATGACATTTGCTTCTGAAATACCGTGGGGCTCTACACAGATACATCCAGACTGAAATGGATTTTCTGGAGATCTCATCACTCGATGCTGCTTATCGATATGTTGTTAAAATTGAGAAGAAATTTAAGCACCAAAACAAGCGAGAGATATGGTATGAAAATCCGCAACAACCAAAGTATGACAAAGACGACCCTAACAAACAATCTCCCAAAAACCATTCCAAGCCACATGAAAAGAAGGGTCACGGGAAGACAAAGAAGGACACCAGAAAATGGTGCAATTTCCACAAAATCCCCTAGCACAACACTGATGAATGTCACTCAAAACAGTCATTGGTGGCTGAGATCAAAGACAAGGAGCCAAACCCTGATTTAGAATCTGATTATGAAAATATTGGTAAAGGACAGATCATTGACGCAGAACCCACTGTTGATGTCGTGACCGCAACAATTCAACCAGAAGAACCAACATATCTTGAAGAGGGGGATCACCCTTTTCATTCACAGATTTGGGTGAAGGGGATCCCTCTGCATTTTATTGTTGATAGAGGAAGCCAGAAGAACCTCATCTCAACAGAGGTCGTCAACCATACAACATCGGGTGGCTTCGCCAAGGACGAGATCTTCGTGCCAACCAACAATGTCAATTATCATACAACATCCAACCCTTCAAGGATGAGGTATTATGTGATGTTGCCCCACTGGATGTTTGTGATGTCCTCTTGGGCCAACCATATATGTGGAGATGCCATGTTGTTTATGAGCCTCAACCCCGTAGTGTCATTGTTACTTTGGGGGGTCATATCTACAGAATACTAGAGGTAGTTCAACTATTGTTCCACCTAAACAGTGTTGCATGGTAGTATCTCATACTGCAAAATTCAGCTTCTTCACAATCTATTCAAAAGGGGAACAAAAGGACACTGCAACCATTATAGCCTCGCCCCAAGCACCTTATATGCAACAGAAGCAGGTCAACAAGGTTGCAGAAAAGTGAAAATATTCCTTCTACACACAAGCATCTCATGTAGCCAGGCTGGCTAAAAATGTCCAACCCTTCCAGCCACATGTTCGTGACAACCTTCAACAAGCTAAGCAACGCAACTTCTCCAACAAGGAAAACAATTCCTCAAGATGCAGATTCAACAAACGCTTTTCCCTCTCCCCTGGGAACTCAATGCAATGGATACCATTTCTTCCTAAGGAGGTAGGATAGATCCAGGTGGATATCGGTGGCCACCCACCTTTTCCAACTGGCTCAAAACAATTTTCTGGCAATTTTGGTAATTTACTATTTTTAGCAGCTTTTAACTTTCGGGGCTATTTTGAGGGCCTAAACGAAGATTTTTTGAGATCGATCTTCACAATGATAGTCAAAGGCATGATTGAGCCCCCAAAATGAATATCCTTGATGATACCTTTCCAACGGGATATCATACGCCTAAAATGGAGATCGTATGAAAACGTTACAACCCCAGGAAGTTGATGTACTAACTTACCCAAACAGGGCCCACATGACTTTTGGCGCTTCATCTCCTAGGGTTAGGTTTTTTTATTTCTAGGGTTTTGGAATTCATTTTTATTGTAAAAAGGCCTTCAGAGCCTCATTGTAATGATCTTCTTGCGAATGCACGTAGCCGTCACATCTCTTCTCAAAGATAAGTTGCCACCATTCTATCGAGTCTTTCACTCTTTATTTTTACAGTCTCTGTACATTTATTTCATTAATATAAATCATGTATTACTGTATATCTTTGCCTCTGGTTATATTTATGATATATTTATGTTATATTATTGTTTCTCTTTCAATATATATGTATATTTCTGTTTTATATCTCCGCTCTCATTTCATGCTGAAAATAATCCAGATCATTTATTTTCTCTTTACCTTGTTTGTGCTTTGAAAAATGAAAAATATCATTTACTTGTGATTTTCTTTCCTAAGCATTAAAAACAAATGTTGCATTTAATTATGCATTTTTGTTTGGTAGTTGTAGCATAGGTTGTTTATTAAAAAAGAAAAGAGTTATTTTTCCAAAGTTCCTTCTTTGATTTTTCCTTGAAGTTTTAGTACTATGGATGTACATTGTAAAATTAAAAGCGTATTCTAGGAAACTTTTTTCATTTTAGGATCTTGGATTACTACTTCGAAAATTTTTCATTTGCAAAGATTTAAAAGCCATTTTTCAATTATAGAACCTAGTTTTATTTTGTACGAATGCTCTAAAGCTTTTATTTCTTCTCTTTCATCTCTTGAAAACACCATAAGTTGCACGTCCATACCTTTTTGAGTAAATCAAGCCACTTAAATTCAATGATTAAGACTTAAAATCAACTAGAATTTTGTTTTTAGGGTGCACCAAGTAGTCTAGGATCTAGGGCCTTGAAATAGGTGTGGAGAGGAAACTCTTCAAGGTTGCTTAAATAAACATAAGAGTCTATGATATGGAGTGTCAGAGGCCAGTTTCGTAAGATTCAGCTAGGACCCCCCCTTTAACACAGGGGATAAACACAAGGGCATGTGAGGAAAGGTAGAGGAGATAACCCCTCCAAAGCCAAACCGCGCATAGTGGGGATTGTATATTGAGGGTCGTTCTTTGGAATTACGCTGATCGCATTTGAATACAGAGCCTCATGGACCTAGAATCCTTTTGAGATCCACAGTTGTCTTCCAGACCATTTTCCTTTGGTACCCTTGAAAGGATTCAAACTTTGTTATCCTACTCATTACAATCAACCCAACTATCGATTGTACCCGCCTAGTGACTGATTGCGAGCTGGAAACCTAGTTGCCTATTTTTAGGGACTTACACATGTGACTGCAGGGGTATATTGCATTACCTAGGGAAGACGTTAGATCGCACTTTATAGAGTATACCCAGAGGGTGTTTCCGTATTTGAGTTACACTTGCACCGATAATTTTCTTTAGTGTCTATTGGCGTAAGTCTTCTTCCTGCCAGTCAGTTGTTTTATTGATTTTTCGTTAGGAAATTTTTAGTCTGTTGTCTATGTTTGGTTCTAGCTCAACCTTAGAGTGTTGGTTTATCATTTCACAAGGTTGAATATCAACAACTTCATCGTTTGTGTAGGCTTCGGGGCTTGCCACTAGTTACTTTGGAGCCACCTCCGCCAGCGCTGAGGCATAGTCTAGATCAAGGGGGCTCATTTGAAGTGACTGGGCCATAGGAAACTATACCTGATCCATCTCCTAGAGAATTATTTCCTGCACCGAAGGACTCCACCATTCTTACCTCAAAGATGAAGTCTTAGGCCCGCAACCCCTCCAATCACTGACTTATTAATGCTTCTTCTTATCCATATAGTCCTTCCTGAGGTGACTTCACCTGAACATCATTTTGTTAGACGAGTGACGATGGAAGAAACTAGTGCTACTTCTTCTTGGAGTCCTCATACTCCCATATCGGCTGCCGCGGGAGGGGGTGTCCCGCCTCCTCCCCCACCTCCACCCATGAGGACTATGATTGTCTAGAAACTCACTACTTCAGGTAGTGGTTCAATCCTTCAACAACTCTGACCACTATTCCCTCCATCCAAAACGTGTTTGATGCTCCCCTTTTGTATGGGATGTCAGGTTTTGACTCTAGTTCAGTCCTAACCTACTATACTCTACATACTATTAGTCTGGGGGCATGGAGCTCTAATGCTCCCTTACAAGGATCTGTCTCAGGAACCACTGCCCCATTCGACGCCATCCCTTACAGTGGGGGTAATATCCCTCCATCGTCCCCTTCGCTCGGAGGTGCTTTCCAGTAGTCAATCGGGCCTAACACCAACTCTAGTTTGTTCAGTGAAGGGGGTCATGGACCTCAGTCCTACATGACTCCGGTAGGGTCTATGCCTTTTTATTTGTTTGGTGAATTTGGAAATAATGCTTTCTCATCGTCTTCTTTCTCGGCAGGGAGAAACCCCATTTTTGGTCAACCAAACCCTATGCAAGGTTTCATTCCTTCGTAGGGAGCGATGATGGTAGTTTACTCCTTACAAGGTCTTTGAAATTCTTGGTAGGGCTCATTTCCTTTGCAAGGGAGGTCGATCAGGGGAAGCTCCTCCCACACTCAGTGAAACCTAGGGCAGGATTCAATACCTATGTTAGGAGTGTCGGATGGGGGCATTCCTAACCAAGGACCTTGGACTATTGTGTATGTAATATACCCAGCCAGCCACAGGCTGGGGTATGCTACTTGCAAGCCCACCCTTGGACTTCTTTCTCATACTGATAACTTCTTTGTTTAATACAGATGCATAAGATAAGAGAATTAAGGACATGCACAACAATATCCAACAAACATGCATGTTCTAAAGATTCAATTTATGATTATTAAATATACAACGGAAAAACATTCATACACAGATAATAATATCACAATAGAGAGCACTTATCTTTATGAATGATGACATCAACTGGCTGCAGACCAAGGATGTTCCACCCAACTATAGACACTACTGCTCCAAATCTCAACAGCAATGTCACACCCGATCCAGGGATATGAATCCACAAGGACGGTTCCAGAGTGAACTTGGCTTCCCAAACCAGTCATATCTTAAGCGCTCACAGGCTTCCCAACACTCACAACAATCAAAGTACCTAGCTCTCTTCTACCCAGATTTCACCACCCGAGAGAATGAACCTCCACCTTTCTTTTCCACACAGTCCCTCAGGCAATCCTTCTCCTTATTCGGGCCTCCAACACAACTGGTCCAGAATCTGAATGATGGAACTCTCAGGACTCGCAGCTGTGAGCCATGCTGGACACAAGACATTTCATCTCAGATATGCAGGCCTTAAGGCACGACTGGATCACACCAGCATCCACTACAACCAACTATCCTTTGGTTAATTATGTTGCAGTTTTGTCCCCCTTTTTCGAGACCAATAGGCAGGTGAGGATGGATGTAGGAGGTAAGTGCATGGGAGTGCGTGATGGTGAGAATGAGGTAACAAAAAGTTGATGGAGTAGACAAACCAATGACCAACCCCACAATTGGACCAAGGGCGGGTTTAAGTATGTTCGTGGGGAAATCAAGAACCTCTTGGCCTCCTCAAGAAGCTCACGTAACCGATCCCCCCCCTTCAGGAAAAAAGGTAATTAACATAGGAATAAACATTTATCCTCTCAAGCCCCCTCTCTTGTGGAATCATATCACTATATAACTCTAGTCCTTGTCCATATAGCAGCCAATGATGTATTTATTATTAATAATGATAAAAACATTTCAAGTCTTGGGCACACTGGCCTTTTAATAATTTTTTGGGCACTCTGGCCTCTTAGCATTGTAACAATACATGATTTAAAATGGGGTTTCAAAACCTGGGGTGTTACAGTGTAGGGAGAAATCCCTACACAAGGCATGTCATCCAACTATGAGAATCAATCGATGATGAAGAATCAAACACAAAATCCTTTTACTAAATAGGACCACGGTTTCTACCAAAACCCTACCCAACAACCAAAATTTTCCTAGAAACTTGGTGCCAACCAAAATCCATGCCCCTCTTTTCATTTGAATCCACCACAACCTAGACTACCTTTCCTGGAAAATCTACATTTTCCAGACTTGTCAACACTGTTGGATGACCTGATATGTCATGATCCATGTTGGGGCCCCATGCTAACTAAGTTTCCCTTGGACATCCCTAAGTTCGAAGGAAAGATTGGCGAATATCCAGGTGATCATGTTATGATATTTCATTTATGGTGCTCATCCAACTCGTTAAAGGATGATAACATTCAGTTGTGTTTGTTTCAATGCACTCTTATAGGGGGTGTCACAAAATGGTATATCGATATTGATAGTGTGAAGTACACTTACTTTAACGACCTGGATATGGTCTTCTTAAACCATTTCCAATTACCAATAAGATACGATGCCGACACTGAGTTGTTGGACAAATTTGAGCAAACAAAATTCGTCCATATCTCAGATCACATCCAAGAATAGTGACAACGAAAGAGCTTGATCAAATTTAAGGTCCATCCCACATTTTTTCTCAAGTGGTTCCTAAATTCCTTGGTTCCTTCTGTATCCAAACACGTCTCGATGTCTAGGGTTTTTTCTGAAGAAGGGGCTATCATGAGATCCCAACAACTAGAGTTTATTTACTCTCAATTCGATATTCTATACAAGATCCTGCTCGACGCACCACTATTAACTTTTGACAAGACCAAACAGAAGTTTGGGCCTCACATTGAATGCATAGTAGGCTCAGCAAAGACAAATCCCACAGATCAGTTGACTAATTAGTTACAACAATTATCAATTCAACAAACTATGGCCAGCCAAACTCCTAGTTTGGATACTCTATAACCCAAACATCGGATGTACATAGTGTGCAATAAAAAAATACCAAGGGTAACCAACAAACTAAGGAAAAGAGGAAATATAAAAACAAGAAGGCTTCCTCAAGCTTTTCTGTGTAAGATTTGCATGAACGACCACTTGACTCACCAATGCCATCATCTTGAGGAAGCCCAAAATTTATTGGCACAACAACAACCCTCCATGTTAACCAACCCTTTTCCACAAGAGAAAAAATTGGCTCAAGCTTCCTCATCCATGAATGCGCTTGGAGGAACTCAGGGAGCTCACACACCTAATGCTAAAAACAGATCCGCAAACGTTTATATGACAAAGTTTGACGCTCATTTTTAGACTAGGGGTCTTAATTACATAATTCCATAATCTATTGAGAAGGGAAAATAAGCCTCCAAACCACTGCCTCCTCTTCAAATTGAGATGACTGTGGGAGAAACTATGACTCACATCCCTAAGGGTGTGTTCAAAAATACTTATCACAACCCAAATGTAAGGGATGCTTAGAACTACTCCGTTGTGGAGGATCTGGCACAAACTCCTTGTGCAATGTTCACTCTAGAAGTCCTCCAGAGTTTCCCCTCACAGAGGAAAGAATTTTTGTCTTCCTTGGGAACAACCGAGACTACTAACTCAAGAATGATTGTTTTTGACCTTACAGATTATAAACCTCATCTTCCCCACCACGTCTCTTTTGAGATAGTAGTGGTGTATGCCACAAAATTGTTGACACAAAACATTTTTCGTACGGTGGTTGATGAGGGTGCCTCAACTTGTGTGATGTGGTTTCCATGTTGGAAGGCCATTGACCAACATGAGTTGTCTTTGTCACCCACCTTTCTAACCGCATTTGATGGTCAATATTTTATACTACATGGAATAATTCCCTCCTTCCCCATGTAGTTGGAGGGAAAAATCGTGTGCGTCGAAGTAGAAGTAGTCGATGCGCCTCTCGACTACAATATTTTTTTAGGGTGGAGTTGGACCTATGCTATGACAACGGTTGTATCCACCAATTTTTGGGTCTTATGTTTTCCTCATGAAGGTTGGATCATAACCGTTGATTAGTTATCCTTCTCCCGTCTTGACACTATTAAATTTGAATGTTTTTGCGACAAAGTAGAGATGAATTTTCGTCGGCATAGAGTCGTTTTTGCGACCAAGAAGATTTTTTTTTTCGTCGTAATACATTCGTCTGTCTAGTGGTAACACATGGATCTTCGTTGGTCTAGCGACCAGGAAATGAAGCTTATTCATAATAGGGAAAAGTTTGGCTAGCGACGAATGTTAGTCAGTAGAACGACTAATAGGTTGGGGTTTGCGACCAATTGGAAATACTAGCGATGAACATGTTAGACGCTAAAGCAACCAATGCTGTGGTTTTTTTTTTTTTTTAAATTATGCCATTCAACACAGGATCTTACATAAATTTGATATCAGGTATTTAAGTGTGTCCAATCATGATGGTCATGTAATTGTAGGATCTTAACTAAACCTTGATTTCAAAATGGGTTGGATGATATGGTGGAACCATGTGAAAGGAGAACTTGATCAAACAACACAATAAATCAAACAAATTGACAATATGTAAGTTGATAGAGTGAATACCATGTTTGAGGAACTCAATGTGTAGGTCTTCGTCATATGTAACTCTATTGTTATTGATCATGTGAACAACTCTCTTGATGTCTCCAAAAGAAAATATATGACATGAGGTAGGGCTATGGGAAATTTGGATGGAGCAAGGGATAAAATGAATTACT
>ML820289.1:63239-82779 GCA_009831015.1 Picea engelmannii
TCCCAATGATTGACAATCCACAGCTTGGTACCATCAACTTAGGTGCCAAATTGTTTCCATATTTTATGGGGACTTTTGATTATCCGCCTCCTGCTAATGATGTCAAGTTCATTTCGGCTTTCCTTGACCAGCCGAAGGCTAGGATTTTTCAAGTCACATCTTTTAGAATGAGTTACTTTAATGGCCCGTGGATTTTACCTTCCCCATCGACTTCGATGGAAGGGGTAGCACACCCTAGAATGGCTATGCCCTTATCCACTGTTGAGGTTTCATACAATATTTTCCAAAAAGTCTCGGTCAACCATGATCTGGCTCCCCCACAGGAGCTAGATAATGTTCTAGAGCCTATTTGGGCTCAAGAATATCTCACCACTTATGATCCTCTGGACTTAGTCTTTCCCTCTGATGAGGCGATTTTGGAGGCAATAACTAGGCCAGACAAACCTTGGGATGATCTTCACCTCAGATTTTATTTCTTACCCAAGTTGAAGAGAATAGAGGTAGGAGATTTCATTACGACCATGAATGGAGATGCCCCTTGTCCTGTTAACCCTCTAGCCACACACAAAATCTATTCCGAGGGAAACATGGAAAGTATAGTTGAAGCAATTCCCATTGACATCTATAGAACCCTTGGCATTGTAGAGAATGTCTTTGTCGGAGCAGATTGTTCCCCTGAAGAGATTCGTATTTACACTGAAATATTTAAAGAGTTTCATGATGTATTGGCCTGGTCTTATGAGGATATGACAGGTATTGACCCATGTATTGTTGAACATGAGATCACAACTTACCCCAATTTTAATCATGTCTGACTAAAGATTCACCCAGTCAATCCTCGCAAGGAAGCGACGATCAAGGCTGAGGTAGAGAAACTCATCAAGGTTGGTTTCATCTATCCTATGCAATTGACAGAATGGTTGTCGAACCCTGTTCCTGTCAACAAAAATAAAGGTATGATCCGTGTGTGTATGTACTTTCGTGATCTGAACAAAGCTTTCCTGAAAGATAATTTTCCAACCCCACTCATTGACCATATTGTCGATGAATGTGTAGGTTGTGAGGTCATTTATTTTATTGATGGTTTTTTCAGGTACAAACCAGATTTAGATCAATCCCGAGGACCAACATAAAATGACATTTATTTTTACTTGGGGTACATTCGCATACAGGAAAATTCCTTTTGGCCTTAAGAATGTTGGACCCACTTTTCAGCGGGCCATGTCATTTTCCTTCCACGACATCAAACACATAGTCAAGGCGTATCTTGATTATCTGGCATCATGTTCTCGTAAGAGATCTAATCATCCCACCCATTTATGACTTATCTTTGAGAGGTGTCACTATTATCAGATTCACTTGAATCCAAATAAGTGTAGTTTTTGTGTGACATCGAGACTCTTGTTAGGTTTTATTGTGTCAACTAAAGGGATCATGGTCAATCCTCTAAAGGTTGAGGAAATAGTTCAATTTCCTCCCCCATGCACAATCCCCCAACTTCAAATTCTACAGGGGAAAGCTAATTTTCTTCGGTTTTTTGTTGTCAACTATGCCGAGATTACTAAAGGGTCTATGCGTCTCTTGAAAAAAGGGGTCCTATTCTGTTGGAATGAAGTGGCTCAATGCTCTTTCGAAGCATTGAAACATGTTCTGACGCTTGCCCCTCTGCTCGGTCCTCTGGATTATGGAAAGGATTTCGTGTTGTATTTGGATTCCACAGAGTCTATTATTAGCATGGTATTGGTCCAAGAGGATGACGCGCTTGAAGAGAATGTTATCTACTATCTTATCGTAGGCTTGGTAGGACATAAGATCAACTACACACATGTTGAGAAACTTGTTTTGGCAGTTGTTCCTTCTTTCCAATGGTTTCATCATTACATATTTCTTCACAAGACCACTGTCGTAGCTATTGTGAACCATTTTCAATATGTGTTATCACGATGGGTCATCGATGGGAAAATCAGCCGATGGATAGTCATCTTGCAAGAACTTGACTTGGATTTTGTTTCGCCAAAATATAAAAAGTATTTGGTCTTTGTTGAACTAATATAAGAACTTCCAGTCGAGAGTGGTAATAATTTGTTTGAAGAGTCACTAATCAATGAGGATATTTTCCTTATTTCATCTTCAAACCCTTGGTTTGGAGATATACTTGTGTATCTTCAAACTTTGAAGTTCCCATCTTCTTCTTCTCGCAATGAGCATCAACGAATACAACATCAAGCAAAAAACTATCTTATCCTCGATAATACTTTATATCGTCGATGAGTGGATTTCATTCTCCATCGATGTCTCAATCACAAAGAGGTAGAACTTGTGTTAAATGATTATCACACAAGAGCATGTGGCAGTCACATGTCTGGGTTGGAAACCACCTAAAAGTTTCTTCGCACTGGATACTTTTTTCCCTCGTTGATCAAATATTGTGTAGAGGCAGTCAAGAAGTGTAACCTATGTTAGATATCTCTTGGAAGATGCGGGCACACCCAAATCCCATGTTCCCAGTTATTGTTGTTGGTCCCTTCACCCTGTGGGGGATTGATTTTACTTCATGCCGCCTGTTTTCAGCTAGGGGGCATCGCTATATCATCGTAGCAATAGACTACTTTACTAAGTGGGTAGAGGCTATGTCGACGTTCAACAATGATGGGGAAATGACTGCACTTTTCATTTTTAACCAGATTGTAGCCAGGTTCGGTATTCCAAAGGATATTATCACAGATCATGGAAGTCACTTCCAAAACAAGATGATGTATGAGTTAACATCAAAACTAGGGTTTAGGAAGGAACATTCATCACCTTTCTATTGTTCAGCGGATGATCAATTCGACCAAGTCAAATTAGAATTTGATGTTGTACTCGACACTTTGGGTTTATCGAACCTCAGTCAAGATTGCTACCAGTTTTTCTCCTTTCCAACTTGTTTACGGGTTGGAGGCAGTCTTTCCCATAGAATTCCAAATCTCTTCTCTTAAGTTGGGATTGGAACTACTACTTGACACTACATCAATTGAAGAGAATATTTTATATCTCGAGGAACTCAATGAGTAGCGTCGAGATGCATCCTTGGCCAACAAGGCTCATAAACAACGTGTCAAGTGTTAGTATGATCAGTCTGTCCGCCCTCGAGTTTTCTCTGAAGGCAATCTTGTCTTGGTATATGACAAAGATAAAATCCCTTGGGGGTAGGAAAGTTCAAACCCATGTGGTTCAAACCATTCATTGTTAAGAAATTTTTAGAAAATGGTGTTTATCGACTGGTTAATTTCGAGGGAAACACTTTATCGGAGCCTAGAAATGGGCTCTACCTTAAGAAGTATTACACTTAGATCGGTCGCCTGAGCGTGACTTATTGTATATAATGTATAAACTTATTTATACAATCTTGTCTTGTTGTTGTATGAACGTGTAGTTTATTGTGTTTCTTTTCATTGCGGTATATGTCAAGTGAATCTGAGGTCTATGTTGGGTCCGCAAACGGTGCTAGCCAACACACTCAAAGGCTTGCTTCCATAGCTTGGGTGATATTTACACCTTTTGGTCAGTTGATGTCTTTTGAAGGTATTTTTCTAAGAGAAGCAACCAATAATGTTGTCGAGTACAGTGTCGTAATAGAATTACTATGTGATGCCTTGTCACATGGTATTTCTCACCTCCGGGTTTATCTAGATGCTCAACTGGTCATGCCTCAGTTAAATGAAGTATACCATGTCTACGATCCCACCTTTCACTGAATATTCCTTAGGGTACGTCTCTTAGAATGCTATTTTGATTATATTACTTATATTCATGTTCCTAGGAGATATAATCAATTAACTAATACATTGACTAATCAAGTATTAGATTGACATATTACTCACACATAAAAGTAAAAGCACACACACACACACACATGTAAAAACATTTGTACAAAATGTTTATCCATAAGACAAAAATATGTATATATATAATAATGTGCCAAAAAATAATGTCACAAGTACAAAAGTGGGTCATAAAGCCTCAAATAGACCTGATATACATCATTGGGCCCAAGCTCTCACTACATAATAGAGTACAAAAGGTGCCCTCGGCACATATGTGGTCCAATACTAACTATGGCCTAGGCCTGTTGGCCCTAGAATAATGAACTACGACGTTCGCAAGACACCGAAATAACTGAACCCAAATCCTGGGTACCCCTACAATATGTGGCTACATGGTTGGGGGAAGGTCCTTTATCTCTACCATTGACGTTGCACGAGTGAGAGTTGTCAAGTTCCTCTCTACTTGTCGCAGTACTCTCTCATCCTCTTCAAATGGTATTCCTCCTGCATATATTGATCCTCCTATTATTGCTGCTCTAACATCTGCTCGAGGACGATGCCTAGTCCTGGTGAAGTCAGTCGGTCACACTAGTCCCACATTTGTATATGACAGATCATTGAGTTAATACTTTGACATTACCATAAAAAGAATAATATTTAAAAATTTAAAAATAAAATAATTGTAAAATGTGTTTACCTATATCTCTACGCTCCTCTCCAGGGGGCATAGGCATATCAGGACCCCTCAAGAAACTGATCCATGCGTAGGGATAGTCCTCGATCACAGGAATCTGACGGGCCCACCAATCAAATAATTTGTCATCATAGGCCTCCTGTACTCTCCCTACACCCTCTCAAGGTAACAAAGTTTACCACATGCATAATTCCGGAAAGGAGGAAATATGGACTCGTACTGTCTCCCTCGAGCTAAGGCTTGGCAGTCTCTTGAAAAAGAAAGAACACAACATGGTCCCAAAATCAGAGTTCTTTTTCATTCTTGTTCGACAATCGCTCAGTTTTTTTTCCATGTATGTAAGCATTGTAGTGCTGCAGTAAAACATAGTGGCATCTATACATTGAAATGCACAATGCATTTGTGCACGAGAAGCCTGATGAAGTGTTGTGGATCACGTGATCCATCCAATCATGTAGAGTACTATCCAAATATTGAGGCTTGTGATCTTATGAATTGGCACCTAATATCATACTTTCTCAATGCCATCCTCACAATACATCCCATTGTAATCCTCTATGTTGTATGGTCCCGGAGGAAAGGTCCTAAAGTTGACTGTTTTCCCCCTCCTGGAGAGGCCGATAAAAAATTATATAACCTCCGTCGTTAGAGTCAATGATTCACCCTCTATCATGAAGGCCTCTGCATCTCAATGCCAGTACTCTATCAAATGCTTCAGAAGCCTGAGTTGTGCCTTCATGAATGGAAACTGAAAGAATTTTTGCATACTACACTGCTTAAGCATAGCAATGCCCCCTAGATACTCCTCTACCAAGACATATAACTCTTCATGTTCTCTCTCTCACTAGTGAACACACATCCTATTGAAAAAAATTTGTGAGGTTAACCCCTTGTTTCATTTTTTTTGAAAGATAAAAGAGATGTATGTGGGCTATCTTTAAGACAATCATGTATGTATGCATGCTAAGTCTTACTTTTCCCACATACATATGCGTGTTGAGTGTGGACAACCCACATACATGCATGCCCGACCCTTTTACTAAGGCGCGCACCCTCCAAACAATAAAATAAACAACAAGTAATGAATGAAAATGAGGAGAGAGGTCCTTTGTACTTACTTGGTTTAGGTTTGAAGATATTTTGTCCAGTGTAGCTCCTCGAATTCGCGTTTTAAAGAAGAGGGTTTTTTGGGTTATTTTCCAATTTGAAATGGTTAAAATGAGCTTTCCACCTCTATTTATAGAATTTTTTGGCTCTTTTTTCCCCAGTTTGGTCGTCTTTTTCCCTATTCTTGGTCTGGTAGGCACTTGAGTTTCTTTTTGAGAGATCTTTGGGTCGTTCTAGTGAACCTTTTCTTTTGGTTTGGTGTTTTCATGAGATGGGTTACACTCATATAATCCCATGGTAAAAGTTGTTTTTCGACATTTGCATATAGGTTAGTTTCTCATCACCTTGCATCTTGCATATTGTTGACTTTTTTCTCTTTGCCATAGGATCAATCCCACCTAAGTGTGACATTGAACCTTCTATGCTGCCTTAGAAGTATCGTAATTAGGTGGTAGAGCCTTCCTCTACATGGATTCCCTGGGTAGATCCTTTGTTGCATTTTGGTGTCCATGCTGTGAGTTTTTTCCATAGAATTGGGAGTCCTTTTAGTCCTGCCATGATTGTATATCGAAGCCCCATTATTCTTCATATTTTCTATCTCATACCTGAGGGACTCCCTATGAGCATGGTTTGTTGTCTTTTAGGCTCGCTTAAACTTTGAAAGAAACATCTAATGAGAGATTATTTATTATTTTTGGTCTCGTTTGGATTACTTAAGAAAAGAATCCTCCCTGGAGTCTTCTTTAAGCCCATTTTAGACTCTCTAAAATTAAAAAGATTGTCGAACGATCTTGTTTCCCTTCACGCTCATCAAACTAAAATTTGAAGGAACATCTTTATGGTGGTAGTTTACCCCTTTTTTGGTCTATACGGTTAATTTATGAATAAAGGTATGCCCTAGGAGATTCGGTTCACTAAGAGAGTATTGTTAGGCGTAAGCTTAACCTTTTTTCAGGCCTGAGGGACTAAAATTTTGAAAAAGGGCCATTCTCCTTGGTTTTGGTTTATCTCTTTTTCGGGCCTTGGAGATTATCTATGAAAAGGGAACCCCATTGGATTCCATAGTAAATATATTTTCAGACTCCGTAAATATGAAAATATCATCGGGTGACCTTGTTCCTTTCACACTCGTTAATTGGTAAAAAGGGAATATCTATTTGGCATAAGTTTAACCTTTTTTCCAGCCAATAGATTATGCAGGAAAAAGGTACGCCTTGGGAGACATTTCTCACTTGGAAAATTATCCTAAGTTATATTTTATACTTTTTAGGGCTAAGGAGACCAAACTTAGAAAAAGGTTGTGAGTCCATAATTAAGATATTTTTAGACTCCTCAAAATTGAAAAGATAGCTGAGTGATCTTGTCTCAGTAACACTCGTTAAAATGGTTTTTAAGAGACATACTTTCGATATAGGTTTAACCCTTTTTCGAACCGACTGGACTAATTACGAAAAAGAACACTCTGGAGTCTTCTTTTAGTTTTTTTCAGACTCTCTAAACATGAAAAACCACCGATATTACCTTCTCTGGGCTCGTAAAAATTCACATGGAAGGATTCTTGATGTGTCTTAATCGCATCACATGCCTAATCCTTGCATCTTTGGCCTAATGTCGGATTCATGTTGCTATTAACTGAAATTTCAAAGCATTCCATAAATGCAAGCCTTGTAGGACTTTTCCCCTTGCGATTTGACACCTTGACCCACAAAGGAATTTTCCCGAGTGTCCTTATCCAACACATGTCTCCTTGCATTGAGCATCAGTATGTTCCATGTGCTTGGAAATAGTTTTCTTTCCCATGACACTCATTCCTCCTTTGTAACGTAGAATTATTTTATTCTTTTTCAAGCTCATTAAAAATTTGAAAAAGACAAAAACATAAAATATTTCAAAAAGAGGGGACGAGATATACATTCTCTTTTATTGGCAGCAAGCTAGTCTCCCTTGGACAAAGCACATCCTTCCATTTGTTCGCCAATTATTAGGATCTAGTATGACCTTAGGAAGTTGTTCTCGTTACATAGAGTCGTTTCCTCCTCCATTTGGTTACTCTTACAAACATATGGAGAGTTTGTGGTGCCTCTTGTATCACAGACTTATGTCAATACTATGATTCCTGAGTCTCATCATTTTGTCATGATTTTTTTCAAGGGAATTTTTATCCAACTTGAGTCATCCATTCCGCAGTTGATCTCTTGACCTTCATGAGTTGGCCATACCGAGATTCTAGTCAATTTCATATTCAAAATCAACGAAGTTCTATGCCTGATGATCAAGATATTCCGGTCTTTTCCCAACAACATGTTGAAGAACTTAGAGTAGTGAGTATTACACTCATATTGTACACCTACATGAGTTTTGAATATCTTGAAGTTGTTGCTCGAGCTATGAAGTTCTCATCTCCAACCACAAGCGTCGATGCTTCTCGAAGATGCATATCATATTGTACTTGTATATCTTCAGATGATCTTGAGATGTAGATCCGATGTGTATTGTTCACGGCTACACTTTATAAATACATTTATATTTTGTCTCATATTCATATATGACATGTATATGTAGTGTACTTGATTGTTAGCCATGCTTAGTTCATCACGGGAATGGGTATGCCTGCCTTAGAGAGATTATCATTATTTTTCATATGGCATGCTCATGAACACTCATATCGGGCTCACTCAACTATGTGCCTTCCCACTATGTAAATATATTGTAATGTGTTTCATCCATGATTTACTCTTTTGACCTCACACATTAGGGGGCATCCGTTATAGTCCAAAATTCCTTATCTATGCATACAAGACATTGGCCCTTCCATTTTCATACTTTTCTAAAATACTACTAAGGATTCCTTTTAAAAATCAATTTTTTGGATAGTGTACACACCCTATTGCAATATTATCCTGCATACACATGTGTGTTGCATGCTAGTTATCCCATGTAAACATGCGTGATGCATGCTAGTTAGCCTGCATTTACCTCCAAAATTTTCAAAAAATATAAAATTGCGCAGAATTCGACGGAGTTTACGGGCTATGGAGGGTTTCCTAATCATTTTACCCCTTGTAACCCATCCCCAAACCAAATAACCATCATTTTATCATATAAAAAGAGGTCTTGGGGAGTCATTTAGGAACATTGGCAAGAGAATAATAAAACTCTACAAAAATCCCTTCCCTTTATTAGCCCAAGATTTGCATCCCATTTTGAGTTTTAGCCTCAGCCTTCCCCTCCATCCTTTATCCTTATGCAACCAATTCTCTTTCCTTTGGAGATATCTTGGTTGCAATAAGATAATGTGGGATTGATGCACTTGGATCCACGATAGAGGATACCAAACTTGTTTTGTGGAGCGGTTTCCAACAAAGGTTGTAATCCTTTTTAGCTTGAAACTGAACAAAAGAGTTCATCCTTGTCCCAAAAACCTATGTTTACATGCTTTTGTTAATTTGTGCATTTATATATATATCTAAACTTTTAAAGTGATCGGTAGATATTGCATATTTTGTTGCATTGTATTCCTAACCTTTTGCAGGTCAGCTTTGGGAGGAGACCCGTGATCTAGGAGGAAGAAACAAGCGAAAGAGGTGAACACCAACCGCAAGGACTAAAGGTGGACTCATTAAATCTCTTTCCTTTCTCTCTCATTACTTAGTTTAGTTGGTTTTGGGGTAGATTAAGGGTAGATCACTATTTTAAGGGAGTTATCACTCTACCTTTACCATAGACCCAGTATAGGGGGATTTTCCCCGAAGCATAGTCCCTAAGCCTAACTAATGTTGGTTCACTATAAAAGAAAATTGTCTAATGAATTTTAGATTACACTTTTTCTTTTAATGTTTGTTTCTTAACTCAAAGGGAAGTTAATGAAAATTTTGGTGATGTTATGACTCTTGACCCAACCAAGCAATGTAAAGATGAGAATGGAATTTTTTTAATTCGATGAAATCTAGCTATGGGAGGGAAATGTACTTTTTTCCTTTTCTTTGCAACTTTTGAAAGTGAAACCTCACACACACCAATAAACCAACATATTATTCTAATATAAAACTAAACAATTATCCTAATGCACTCTTTCACTAATTCTTCAAAAGCAATCTGACATGCAACAATGTTTTGTCTTTTTTTGGTTATTTTTTAATTGTAATGAAAAAAATTATTGATCTAAGCAAGAATGCAAATGAAAGAGGAAAACCGACAAAATAAATAAATAAAAGGGGATTTAGGAACTTGGAAGTGATTTTGGATCATCCCACTCCAATTTCTCTACCAATCTCTCACCCAAAACTCACCTAGGGAAGTTGATCTGGTACTACAAGGACAACTAATGCAACCAATATCAAACACAACTAGATCTCTTCAGATCTATTGGGTTCTCTTCCCAACTTCATTAAAACTCTCAGACATAAACATACCTATCCAAGAAATGCAAACAAGCCACACAAATGCACTAAAAAAAAACAATTGACAACAAATTATGTGACAAAATAACTCAAGAAGAGACAAGACCTGTATCAAAATAGACCACTACAAGACCCTATGGATCAAAAATACAACCTAATCTCAAAGGCATGGGTTTCTTATGCAATTTTCATAGGTCATCGTGGGACACATGCGAGTGAATAAGCTATGATCATCGTGTGAATCCAATGTTGCAGCCCATGATGATGCAGAAAAATATTTTTTTAGAAAAGGATGGATTTTTTCTAGATATGTTAGATTGGTATCAAATTTATCAGATCTCATGAATCTAGGATTTGGAGGAATAAATGGAAGAAAAGAAAAATAAAATTACAATCAAGCAAAGGAAAGGATTGGCAAAGAGACTCAAACTAGAGAAGAATTCTTCCTCATTATAGTCATCAGTTTTGTTATGGGACAAAATCTCACTGGGACCTCATTGAATACACAAAAAAATATCCCTAGGACTTGCCTAATGATTCTAGATAGAAAGAGGGTAGACTTCTATGGTTTTCTATATCTAGAGCAAACAATTTCTTTAATACCCAAGAAGGATAGACCAACATACCCTCTATCTAAAGGTTGTTCTTGTGTATCCTGGTTGATGTAGATATGAAGTTCTAACTCTAGCTCTTGCCACCTTCTCTCTGCACACAAGTAACAAACAATACCAATTTTCTTCTTTCTCTAGTCTTAGAAATAATCAATATGTCTCAAATCTAATTTGATTTATCATTCATACAATTAAATACAAACATCTGCATAATAAAGTACAAACTATTTTGGGAAAACCAATGATCTATTAGATATGATAGAGAACATACATCAAAACATACCTTGGTGATGATGTCATTCTCCCTTGACTCCTTGTTCCTTGCTTCTCCCTTCAACTTATTGGTCAGGATAGGATATCTGACTTCGATATGTGATGTATAGAAAAAAACACCTCTACACATGGACATCATAAAAATACTCTTGATTCCTCCTCCCCTTGCCAAAGACTTGACTTTGTTATATATCTCTTTGGAGGAGGCTTGTGAGATCTTCTAGATATTATAGAGGCCACTAGAGACTTGAATGTTGTGAGTTCCTAGGCCCATGACACAAAGATACAAATCATCCCTTTCCTATCACTTTTTAACTCCATGAATCTAGAAGGTTTAATAGTTCATCACTTGTTGCACTATGGCCAATGTGCAATGGTCATCACGTGTTGAACCCTCTTATACCCGCGATGACCTTTGAAAAGGGTCCAAATCTTAGGAAAATCATGTCTTTACGCTTGTATCATCTTATGAACTCCCTTCTGACCTGTAGGGTGGAAATTAAGGCTATAACACTTGGAGCACCAAGGAGCAACCAATTGTTTCCTTATACTCAATTGAAGCCGAGTATAAAGAAATATGTAGTGCTACCTAGGAAGAACTTTGTCTAAGGTGTATTATTGAATTCATGGGATAAAATAAAGGAGTATCTACATCCATCAAATGTGATAATCAAAGCTCAATAAAATTTGCAAACAAAAATGTGATAATCAAAGCTCAATAAAATTTGCAAACAAAAATGTGATAATCAAAGCTCAATAAAATTAGCAAAAAATCCAATTTATCATGCAAGATCAAAGCACATTGAAACACAACATCACTTTGTGAGAGAGAATATCCAATCAAGAGAAATTGATTTGATGTACTATAATACAAATGATAATTTGGTGGATATATTCACTAAGCCTTTGGGAAAGGCTAAATTTGTAATAGGTGGAGACAGGCTAGGAATTGTAGAAAATCCATTTCTCCATTGGGGGGGGTGACAAGAATAATCATAGAAATGAATTATTAGCAAGTTGTTATGATGGTAGTTACACAATCAATATTGTTAGTTATGTTAGATCGGTTATAGGAGTGGGATGTACCTATTATTCATGCTATATATATGTACACTTTTCAAGATCAATTCAAGGTGGTGGTGAGATAAATTAGTCTCACCTTGTGCATGAAACTACTATGCATTGTTTCTCTTTATCCATTTCAATGGATGCTCCTTCTCGATGAAAAACACATAACATAATATAGATAAATCATACTAAGATTATGAAAATAAGAATAGAATCACATAGATGAACTGAAATTGGTCATGACGCCAATACAGGAACCTAAAACTATATAAAAGAGGAAATCCTAGCACAAAACAATTGCAATTCAATTATTTTGAGACCCTCTTCTTCTCTTTATGTCAGTATATAATTCTATATGAAGGGTTTTAACTTTATAGAGTATTGTAACTAAATTCTTCCTTGTAATATTAAGAGGATCGCATGCATGTTCATATATTCTTACCGAGATGGTTTGTAGCAGAAAACATCTCAAAACCATTATGAGATACCTAAAAATCATGGCCATTCTTTCCTGTGTTGATGCTACAAGAAACAAAATGGATATCAATCACATACAAATCTATGGATTAGTTATTATATGCTTCTTTCCATCTAATTTATTTTTATTTATCTCTTTAATACTTCCATTACTTCATATATACAATGAATTTTGCTTGAATTTTAATAAAACACACATAAGAATATTGGAGTAACCCACAGATTTCAATGTTTATGGAAACTACCTTTGTTGCAAGGCTATCTTTAGCTACTCCACTCATATTTTTCTCATACTTAGCCAGACATTGACCTTAGCTGTTTTCAGTAGGAAATCTAATAAATTATTATATTGATGATCACCCTTTTAACGATTATATGCATCTTTATGTATCACACTTTTTCACTTTTATCTTGATGTTTCTCGAAACAATCATATTTGTATAACAATACTTTTCCTTGTCAAATATTTTGAGAATGACCTTATAGCTCTCTTTCATATGCCTAATCCCAAGCCCAAAATCCATGAGAGGTATCCTTTGCATCCTTCATTACTTAGAGCAACATTTTTTTATGTGAGGGTGAGATTTTTAAGCAAGCTATGGGGAAAGTAATAGACAATTTGTTGTTATTGTCATATCTATGTATTATATATTGTGGTATAACATCCATTGTAGCATACATTTTTGTATGGTTTGAGAGATAAAGTGAACAATCATTATCGTTAATAAGAATAATATACTTGGTGGTCTTTATCAACAATTTCCTTAATCTCTTGTTTCTATGGATCTCAAGGATATCCAGATCATAGACATCTTAGCTTAAATAATCAGCCATGAATGTAATCATGTTATATTTGCATATCCTAAAGGGACATAAAACAAATAGGCTATTGTTCAAGCTCTTATGTTGTTATGATATAATTGTACCCCTTTGACAAAGGATTCAATATCTACTACAATTTCTTCTTTTCTAATGAAATCTATAACTAAGATATCAAAAATGTTAATTGAGAATTTAAAAGTCCCCGACTCCCATGGTCGAGTATGCTTTTTTTGAGGTTGTAAAAATTTGAAATGGAAATATTTTATTACACATTTTTTTAATGAATTGGGAACTTAGTTTCTATTGTTAATTGAAGTACAACTTATTTTCCAACTTTTCATCATGAAAAGGTTGGATGGATATATCGTACCCTTCAAATTTGATTAGTGAGTAATCTCCTTAAAATAGGTGAAGTCCATCTTGAATAGCATGAAGTCTTATTCAATACTGGATACAACAAAAATGGTAGATGATGCTAAAATCAATACAAGCCAACATTTACCTAACATGAAAAAGACACAATTTTAATCTACGAGGTAGCATTTTCATTGAATATTTAGTTTGCACTAAGTGAAATAACTTTTAGAGAATGCATTTCAAATAAAAAAATTCATTTATTAGTGAAATGCATAGTAGTTCAGTTGTCATTGGAAATTTGGATTTTTATTTTCCATGAAAAATATCTTATAATTTTATTTATAAGAAAAAAAAACTATATTTATCATATGCTTAGAGTATGTCTCATTTGTAGAAATAAGGACATAACCTGCAATGTATACAACTTCGTTATCTTATTACATTTTATCGACTCCATAAATTATCTATTTTCATGTAGATTCCTTATACAAAAACTCCTAAGGAAGGGGACAATCCTCAACAAATAGTATTTGGAAACCTTATATAAAAACCCATTAAAAAATTGTGAAAAAAGACTTTAAAGAAGAAAAATAACAAAACAACTCACCGTTGCATGAGAACTTAGCTAACAACCAGTAAGGTCCCTTCAAAGTAGACATAGAAAAAATCATAGACCAAAATAAAATAAAAAGTGCAAGTATGGAGTCGGTTCATGAAAAGGGGGGTGATAATACTCTTTAGCATGACCATCATGTTCATATTGTATATTCCACTCGACAAAGACAAATGGATACCTTCTTTTAACAATCCGTCTACAATTTGGTTCCTTTCCTTATAAACATATTAGAACGATATATATAAAAAAACAATAGATATGTTTTTTATTTAATCAAAGAAAGGTTGTAGCAACTAAATCGATAAATAAAATCCCCTCGTCATCCATTTTATCACATTCATATACTCTACAAAAATTTTCACTTATGAGACTCCTTTTCACCTGTCAGGATAAGAAGGAGCTTTAGGGCTGCTAATTATATGTAATTGTTTGTGTCTAGACCCAATCCAACTTTAAACGTAATATAATGAGTCTCTAAAGTAAAATGATACCCTATTCACCATAGAGTTGTGGGTACCATTATGATACTCCATCAAAATAATCTCAATCCATAGACTGATCTTTGACCTCCACACCAACCTGTCTAATAGCTTTATCCCTTCACTTGTCTAAAGTTGATAAGAATGATTATTCCTTGAGCATCACATTGGATCAAAGGAATGAATTTGTCCTTGAAGAGACTTTCATTTCTTGCAAGATAGATTCACCATGCAAGAATAAGAGGTAATTCATTTAACTTCTTAACACCCACATTCCCACACCAAACCATTAAGCCTTCCTCCACTGAAAAAACCATCCATAAAGCACTTGTACCCACCATCCCTGCTATGGGGAAATTCCCCCTAAAATGGGTCTAAGGAATAGGCAGAGCGATAACTCCCTTAAAAGACTAACTTATCTCTAATCTACCCAAAAATAATCTAGACTAAGTGATAAGAGAGAGAGATAGAAGAGAAGGTTAATAAGAGCACCTTGAATCCTTATGGTTGATGTAGACCTCTTCCACTTTTCGTTGCCTCTTAGATCACAGATCTCCTCCCAAAGATGACCTACAAGGGGTTAAGAATACAACACAACAACATATACAATCTCTAGTAATCACTTAAAATCCTAAATATAGATGTAAATGATCAAATAGAAAAAAACATGTACACATAGGGTTTTGGGACAAAGATAATCTCTTTTATTCATATACAAGATGAAAGGTTACAACCTTTTTTTGTGGAAACCACTGTACGAACCAATTCCGGGCTCCTTTGTCATGGCTCCAAGTGCACTAATCTCACATAGAATTCTCACAACCAACATACCATCAAGGGAAGAGAGAAGGGTTGCATAGGGAGAATGGTTGAAAGGGAAAACTGAGGCTAAAACTCAGAGAAAGATTCAAAACTTGGGCAATGAGAGGGAAAGTATTTTGGTAGAGTTTTTTTATTCTCTTGTGAATGTCCCTAAATGACTCCTATAGACCTCTTTTATATGATAAAAATATGGTTATTCAGTTTTGGGACGGGCTATAAGGGGTAAAATGGTTAGGAAACCCTTCATAGCCCGTAAACTCCACCAAAATATGCACAATTTTATATTTTTTGCAACTTTTGGAGGTAAACACGAGCTACTTAGCATGCAACAAGCATATGTACACAGACTAGCTAGCATGTAGCGCACGTGTGTACGCAGGACAATAGTACAATCGAACGTGTACATTATCCAAAAAGTGGTTTTTTAGAAGGAAACCTCAACAATATGATTGGTAAAGGATGCAAATGGATGGGACAATGTCTTGGATGCATAGATGTGGCATTTTTGGACTATAACAATCCCCAACACATATTTCTAGCTTGTTCTAAATAACAACAAGACATATCGAGATGATCATCCTCGCTTCTTTTACAGAAAGTAAACCTACCAAGATCCTATCTATTCCTTTTTTGTAGCTTGTCCCAAGTTAAGACTTTATTGTTTAAAAAAAACACTTGAAACTATGGGATTTTGAAGGGCACTTAAACTTCCACACACTTTTGCACCACCAAATTGGGTCCCCCATATCCTTCCTAAATATAATTATTGTGTATCCAATCTTTGGAGGATACACTTTAGTGGGAATCTTGGACCCAAACAGACTATCCTCCTCCTCTTTGATATTTACATGACTAATATTGAGACTCTTAGTGAAAGACTTCCAAGACTTAGTGTCTCACCCGCAAAACCTATCCAACTAGTTAACCTCTTTTGAAGAAATTTCTATTTTCAGCACACTAGTTCAGTGGGAGTAACACTAGTTTAGTGGGAGTTAACTGACTAGTTCTATTTTAGACTTTCTAATCTTAGACCATCACTATTATGCATGCATTTATAATTATAGGATGTCATTGTCTATATGAGTGAAGATCGCTCACTCATTGATCAGATCATAATATGCATTGATTCTCATTCTTCTTTGTGTATATCTCTTCCTTTTCTTGATAAGATTTGTTTTAGTATGCTTTAACTAGATCTCCTATCTAGGTTTCCATGAAACACTGACATGGTATTAGAGTCGAGCTGCTTGGAGCAACCTAGACAAGCCAGAGAAGAGCGAAAGGAGATTTGAGTAAACCTAGTTTCCACAATTGTCGCGTACTATCCCTATCGAAAGGTGCGACGATTGGAATCGTCCCAATCTATCCCTATTGAAGGGTGCGACGGTCGCATTCAGACTTAAGAAAAATTCTTTTTCCAGGCATCATTGCAGCCGATACATAGCCAAGGTGCATCATCATCGCACTGTGTTCTTCATCCGGGGTGCGACGATTCAACAACCCTCCAAAATTATTTTTTTTTTCTGCAGAAAAATAGCCATATCTCGAAATCTTCGATCTGGGTCGGGCTAAAATTTTTACCAGAGACGTATAACATAGGGATTTTGATTCTCACCAAAAATATCCAAAACCCACATCATATTTTAGGAGATATAACTATTTTATCATATATATAGTTGCCATAGCACCGTCAGTCATATCTCAGAATCCACGATCTGGGTTTTCAGGATCTTTTAAGAATCAATAGCAGGATGGAGGCGATGCAACTTATTCAATCAAATCTAGTGATAATAATCACACCATACAACTATTTTCAATGGAAACCGAAGGATGAATTCCAACTCAAAAGAAAAGGACTGTATAGTTTGACGATGGCGACAGAAACATAACCTACATCAACGCTTGAGAAGACCATATGGGTGAACCGTAAGGATGAGGCCACATGATTACTTCTTGAGTTAATATCCATTGATCTATGGTTTCATGTTTTCGCATGCAAGAGTCCAAACGAGATATGGACCACCTTGGAAGGACTCTTTGGAAAGAAGGATGAAATGTGAGGTCATATGCTTGAGGTAGAGTTGAATACCTTAAACCTTAAAATTTTTGATAATATATAGGATTTCTTTACTAAATTTAAATATTTGATTTTGATCTTGGGTGAATGTGGTATTGACAAGTATACACAAGAGAAACAACTTATTCTAACAATCTTTGCCAAGTTAGGACCAGAATACATTGTATATGTCTCCATTTTCCATTCTAGCAGATGTCTTTTTGGAGAAAATTGGAAAATGCCTACAATGGCTCAGTTCATTGAGTCTCTCACACAAGAGCATACAAAACTCATACATATGGGCCTCATCACATGCACTCACCATGCATGATAGAAAATCACATGCACTCACCATGCATGATAGAAAAGGATCATCCAAACAGAATGGGAAGGAGAAACAGAACAAGAAGGAGGGATATGCCAAACCCTTTAACGATTCTTCAAGTTCCAAAGACACTTCAGATTCCAATAAGAAGAAGAATGGAAATCAGTGCACTTACTGCAATAAATCGAATCATGAAGAATCCACATGCATGAAGAAATAAGTTGATCTTATGGCACACACACTTCAACAGAACAACCTTGGAAACTTCATTCCAGAGGGAGTCATAAAGCAGAAGGAAGAAGATCATGCTCCTACAAAAGGTAATCAACATGCTTTGGTTGCAATTAATTCCTCATCTGATTCATGTATTATAGATTTTGGTTCATCCCATCATATGGCAGTGAAAGAGGAAGTTTTCTCTTCTTTGAGTCCATGCTCAAGACCCCCTATTCTCATGGGGGATGATAATCAGTAATAGTAGCAGGAGAAGGGAGAGTGGAACTCCACAATGGCACTTTTGATATTTTTTTACATGTTCCAAAGGTTTCTATGAATCTGCTCTCAGTTTATCAGATCACTTAGAAAGGTAAATGTTGGGTATGTGTTATATTATTTGCGCACAGGGGGTTTAGAGGGGGGGACTCTAGGCCCCCCCTCGGGGGGTGCATAGGGGCGGAGCCCCCTACGCGGGGGTTCGGGGGCAGCGCCCCCAAAAATTATTTTTCTGCCTCAGGAAACATGTCATGTATTTAGGTGGTTTTTTTTGACACGTGGTTTTTGCCGATGGTTTTCTATTTCCAATTAAGGAATTAGGGTTTTGGACTAATCCAGGTCATTGGGTTAGGGTTTTGGATGTTGTTGGATCCTATATGAATATTGTATTGTAAACAATGTAACACAATGAATGAATATAATATATCTTGGTTTTCCCAGTTTGGGTTTCCAGGGGAAAAATCTCTCTGTAATGTTTGTATTTTCCATTGTATCTTTTCTGTTATTTTCTAAATATCTGTTTACAGTAGACATTGTACAAGGTTAAAATTTACATTTGGTATCAGAGATTTATTGGCTTCAGGGGGATGCCTTTGTGGTGAAGGGTTTGGCTCGGGACTGTGATAAGCCTTGTTACAGTGGGAGATCTGCGTTATTGTTTTTCAGGTGAAAAGAAATGGCAAGCAATTCGAAGATGGAGATTGAGAATTTTAATGGGAAAATTTTTGAGCTGTGGAAGCTCAATATGGAAGATCTTTTGGTGGACAAAGATCAATGGATCGTGGTAGATCTAGGTATTGCACTTATAGGAACTTCTGCAAATGACTGGAAAAAGATGGATTGGAAGGCAAAGAGCACAATCCGACCGTGTCTCTCTGATTCAGTATTACTGAATGTGTCAGAGGAAGCTACAGCCAAGGATTTATGGGAAAAGTTGGGGAATTTGTATCAGTCTAAGTCCCTGGTAAATAAACTATTCCTAATAAAGAAGTTGTATAACTTGAGGATGAGAGATGGAGACTCGGTGGCAGAGCATTTGAACGCCTTCAATACTATGGTAAGTCAGTTAGTATCTGTTGAGATTAAAATTTTAGATGAAGATAAATGTATCAGTTTGTTGTGTTCTTTACCAGAC